>JAJJMB010007312.1:828117-887087 GCA_023531105.1 Papaver atlanticum
CTACATCTCAATCATTGAAACATTCTTAGAGGATGTTATATAGTTGTTATTCATAAACTATTTTTCATCAAAGCGATTTTCCAGATATTGAAATGTCATCATGACATTCGTCACGAGGAAAGATGAACTTGTTTAAAGCGAAAGCTTACCAACACATATTTCGATAAATAGATAGGCGAGATAAACTCGGCTCAAAATAGCAAATGTGTATAATTGAAATCCATATACTTATACGACTTTTGTCTCAAGAGTAGGAGATAGAGTAGATAGACTTTTTAGTGATATATAAGTTCAAGTCTCCACATGCCTTTTAGTCGGATGAAGTTTCACTTGTTCCTTGAGTAGTTCTTCGTCTTCGTAAGATGATCGCGGTGGAGTTTGGAGCTCAACTACACTTAACTTTCCTAGTCCGAGACTTAACTATAAGTAGACTAGAAATCAAGACATATAGTTTTTACAACTAAATTTGACAAACATGCTTGAGATAGCAACGTTTGCAAGTTCGACCGAGCAATGCTCTAACAAATATCTCTTACAAGCGTTTGATAGAACAGTTCTAGCACATTCCGAGACCCAATAAGAAAAGTCTCCCAAAAAGTAATGGTATTAACATACAATTCATAAGCATTGGCAGAATAAATATACCCTTTAACACTATCTAACACTCTGCCACGATCGTATACCCAACGAGTAGAATTGATAATAACAAGCATACTTTTATCAACTATCAATTTGTAACTCATTTTAGCTATTTTAAGTTGAAAAATAAAATCAGCTCCACCACCACACAGACACCAAGCTTCTCTCTCAGAAAGTTTACCAAATAACACCCAAGCGGTATTAGTAAAACCACCATTAGTTAATATACAAGCAACTGTTTCACTAATCAACCCATCTGGTTGACACCCATATTTGCTAATCAGCTCATGAACACAATTGCCATTTTATTTGGCCATTAAAATTGAACATACATATAGTGCAAATGAACATGAAGCAGTTGTATTATAACCAAATTCATAAACTCCAGCTAAATAAGAAAACCTCATAAGAAGTTTGAAATCTTTCCAACTATCAAATAACGTTCGAGAATAATTAGTACTAGATGAAACATTACCACTAGAAGTAGTCTGAGTTAAGTGAGCGAAGGAGTACAACCTGATAAAATTGATGAAGGAGAATGGTATTTTATGTAGGTTATTATCTGTAATAAACTTCCAATCTTCAAACTGCTGAAATTCTACACTGAAATTCTGATTTAACTAGTTGAAATCCTTTACTTCAATATCAATATTTGTAACCTTTCTAACTTGAGAATTCAAAATAACATTAGGAGAATCATGTTGAGAAACAAAGGGTTTACCCTCTTGATAATCCAGAAACATTGAATTTCCATTATATTTCCGAACTTCCTTAACAGCACTGATCCATCAACACCATAGAAAACAATTATTGGTGTAGTTTGAAAATTACCTTCATCTACTGGAGTAGGAGTTGAAGAATTTTGAAAGAATTGACTTACCAAACTTGAATCACTTGCATCATGTGGAATTAATTTCAAATTTACATCAACCTCGTCCTCAATTACCTTCGAACGAATTAACTCAGGTCCAACTAAACCGGTGTCTTCATATCCAGACTTCAATTTTCCATCATCAGTTATCAATTGTGAATCGGTAACCGTATTATCAATTCCATCACTAAAACTTAATATGCCATCGAAAACCTTTTTCAAGTCAGCTTGAGAATTAGAATCTGATGGTGCTTCCAGTAAATTATCACCGGATCCCACTATCTTCTTCAACAAACGTTCTTCGTAAGCCTTCAATTGATCAACGAAGATCGTCTTCAAAGAAGAGAGGAGTGATGTTTCAAACTAATTCATTGTAGCGCAGTCTTAGAATCAACTGCTCTGATACCACTTGTAGTGGTCTACACTATAATGGGATTATCAGGAACATATCAAATCCCTAAGGAGATGGGTTTACTGAAGAAGTATAAGGGAATTTAGAGGAATAAGAGTAGAATTAGACATAGAAGAAGAGACACAAATGAAAGTTAGGGAAGAAGCTAAATTCATTTCATTATTCGATAACTCACTAATACAACTCTTCTGGCTAATATAGCCGGATTACTACTCTCAACATTTGAGTACCTAAACTACCCTCCAGATAACAATAACTACCACATATATCCTAGCCCAGGTACATGACATTCTGATATTTCTTCTCAGGGTAGGTTGGCAAACCAGTTTGCAAACCATAAATATTTTATTTCAGAAATACATGGAAGGTTGGCGAACCAGTCCGCAAACCGCAAGTTCAATTGGGAACAGTTCACGAACCGTGGTGATCTGAATTTTTGGTGTTGGTATAAAAGGATTATGAAAAGACGAGGGTACCCAAATACACCACAATCTTTTTGTTTTAACCTATAAGTCCTCTACCGAAAGTGATCGTCTATGGACAGAGTCGAGATAATACAACTAATCGATTCACACTTCGTGTGATTTTCTATGGATACAAGATCGAGACAATACAACTACGAAGTATGTTACTTGATAATAGGTTCGGACTTAACCAAACACTATAGGATCACTATCAAGTAATGCGGAGTTAACGTAAAGTGCAATTTATTTTAAATTATATAAACAAATATAATTGCAGAAAACAAAAGTAAATCACACAGCAAGATTTTGTTAATGAGGAAAACTGCATGTGCGGAAAAACCCCGGGACCTAGTCCATAATTGAATACTCTCATAATTAAGCCGCTATACAAAATCTACACCGACTTCGTATAGTTGAGACCAAGCAACTACCCCTAGTTCACTTAGTTTCCTCAGTATCCCTGCGCTTCCGACTTAGAAGGTCATGCACTGGTACAATTCCTTTGGATCGTATTCCAAACAGTAAAGGAACAACAAATCTTTTTGGTAACAACTCTTTTGATTCTTTCAAGATAGAGATATCTCAATTCATACGCAAAGGATCTTCCGTTTAATCTTAAAAACTCCTTTGCCTGGTTAGATCAATCTATCCAATAACTACCAAAGCAGTTAAGTTTAGATTCGCAATCAATTAGTATAGATCTCAACAAGAAGCTATAAAGCGATGCTGATCTCACGTAACTAATCAATCAAATAAATCCGATTCTAGTTAGATCCCAGTCGATTAAGGTTTGTGCACGCACAAAGATATGAGAACTAATAAGAAATCTTCTTCATCTTCTTTAATCTTCAATAAAAACCTGCTGAACACCACTTGAATCTCTTGTGATCAATCACACACATAACGGAGTCTGTTAACAATGGATTATCACAAGATGTTTTTAAAACTACAAACAGTTCTAAAGACCCCGTCGATACTTCAATCTAGTTTGAGTGAATCTTATATCAGAAGAGAAGATTCTCAAGAATAAACAAACTAGGTGCAATCAAAGTTTTAACAACCGTTAGTTAATCAAAACAATCGAAAACTAATAGCACTGCAATTATCCTTTTTCCCACCAACGGTACTCGTAGAGCTTCTTGATCCCTCATAAATCTTTAAACGAGCGGTCGTAAGAGATTTCACCTAA
The DNA here is from genome assembly GCA_023531105.1 of Papaver atlanticum. Classification (NCBI taxonomy): domain Eukaryota; kingdom Viridiplantae; phylum Streptophyta; class Magnoliopsida; order Ranunculales; family Papaveraceae; genus Papaver; species Papaver atlanticum. The sequence goes on from JAJJMB010007312.1 coordinate 831,693, forward strand.
TTAGGATACTTTCCTCTTCGATTAGACGGCTCCACCAAAAAAACAAGAAATGAAGTTTGCCTGGCTCTTAGGATAGTTTGCCAGAAATACAAACTTAGGTATTTATAGACCAAGGATGTTTGGACACCAAGGAATTTCCAAAACCAAAAATATTCTCAAGATATGCAATGAATGGCAAGATTCGGTTTTCTTAATTCCAATAAATGCTTGTCCAAAATTTTCGGAAATCTCTCAATAGAAAATATCCAATTAGTAAATCCACATTACTAATTTTTATTCTCTAGAGGTATGCATTTAATTGCTGGTAATTAAAGCATATAAAACCAAAAACCTTAATTAAAAGATTCTCTCAATTTATTTCGGCAAAGGATCTCCTTGAGTACTAAGGAATATCTTTGAACAATAAATGATAGGAGTTATTGTACGTGTTCAAAGTATGTTGACATCTTTTCTCTGTAAATCCTTATTTACATGGATTTACATTCTTGGAATCGGTTATACCACACTTCCAAACAAGTTTAGAATTGGTTGACCTGTATTCCAAGATAACTATGTGATTTATCAAATATCAAATCACATACATGGGTTCAATCGGTTCTACCAATCACTAGGATCGGTTATACCTCAATATGGAAATACTTGTGATCGGTCACACCAGTTACCAGGACCGGTTACACCAGTTACCAGGATCAGTTACCATATACCCATGATATTAGTTAACTAGTTTTTATTTTCAAGGCATTCAATTAGACTTGAATAACCGAATCCTCCAATTTGATAAGTCTAACTAAGATCATAATTAACTTAGTTTCTCTTATCCGGAATCAAATTGGACTAAACAAATGATCCCATATTTTGTTAAGTCATAAACAATACATACAAACCAAAATAAATTGACTTGAACAATTATTTGCTTAACCGGAAGCAATTGAAACAAACATAGAAATTATAGCACCGCAATTGCACCGAATTTCGTTAAGCAAAAACACTTGATACCCAACAATAAAGAAGATACCAAACAATAAGCCAAATAAATTGACACAATTTTTCTTAACCGGAAACAATTGAATCATACACACGCACACACATCCATACACAATAGTGAAACATATCAATTATACCGAAATTTTGTTAAGCAAAACCAAAATATATGCAATATAAACAGGCTTTTCTTAAATAGGAAAACGATTAACTAACAAATTCGTTACCTCACATTCCGCAGCCTCTTCTCCCCAAAAAGATATATCATTAAGCGCAAGTTCAAATAAGAACTCTCCCCCAGTGTGTTGTCATCCTCTCGCAAGAACAAAAGAACAACAACAAAAGCAACTTTTACCAGAGAAAGGTTGAAACGGTTTTAACTAATGCGTGCCAATAGCAAAAGTTGAAAACCTGAAACACATATGTTATGCTAAACACAACTCATGTAAACATAAATTAATTCAATATATTATGACTATTCACATATGAGTTTCAGTCGGAACACCTTATGATCCTTTGATAAAGCCTACCAACATGGGCTAGAACTTAATCCCGCTAAATCAAAAAGTCACACAAACCATAAGGGTTTCATCATATGAGATCGAATATTAATATTAATGAAAACCAATATCCGACATCCCATAAACTCAAATGCAATACACCATAATATTTAACAGAGAATCTGAAAAAGCGGGGGTACAACAACCACACCCAATATTTCGTTAAGCAATCTGTATGGACTAACTCCAATATAATTCCAAGAGAATCAACTAGACATTCAGACTCAATCAAGGAAATATATCCAAGAATTATTTCTCTGTTTCTCAATGTAATCAGCAAATCAAACAGATAGAATCCGTGAGCCTGATTATTATGAGAAATAACTTGAACGGTACCAAAAACCAATGTTCAAGTGTCAATCAATTTCAGTCAACAACCAAAGGTAGGATACGCACAACCTGTGATATTTCAATTATATAATAAATATAATGCGGAAGAGAAATAACACAGACACCATAAGTTTTGTTAACGAGGAAACCGCAAATGCAGAAAACCCCTGGGACCTAGTCCATATTTGAACACCACACTGTATTAAGCCGCAACAGACTCTAGCCTACTACAAGTTAACTTCAGACTGAAATATAGTTGAGCCCTAACCAATCTCACACTGATCAAGGTACAGTCGCGTTCCTTACGTCTCTGAATCCCAGCAGGACTTTACGCAATTGATCTCACCCACAACTAAGAGTTGCTACGACCCAAAGTCGAAGACTTTATACACAAATCTGTCAACCACAGAAAAGTCTATTCTGATAGATAAATCTGTCTCCCACTGAAATACCTACGAAGTTTTTGTTCCGTCTTTTGATGAATCAAGGTGAACAGGAACCAATTGATAATCTGGTCATATATTCCCGAAGAACAGCATATAAATATCAATCACCTCACAATAACTTAACTATATGGTAGTGGAACAAGTTATTGTAGAATCACAAAAAATGAGACTAAGAGCTTTGTAATTAATTTTTATATCTTACCTATCGGAGATAAATCTCGAGCAAATCTTAGAGAAGATAATACTCAATACGATAGAACAAGTAACATCAGAACATGCAACTACAGAGAAAATAGTTGGGTCTGGCTTCAGAATCCCAATGAAGTCTTTAAGTCGTTAACCTATAATGGTTTTAGGAAAAACCTAGGTTAAAGGAGAATCGACTCTAGTCGCAACTAGTATCACACAGGAGGTGTTAGATTAGGTTTCCCAGTTGCTAGAGTTCTCCCTTATATAGTCTTCAAATCAGGGTTTGATAGCTTTAAAATAAAGCAATCAATATTCAATGTTAGATGAAATCCTGATTTAAGATTCAAGCTAAGTTTGCTTAAAACCAAATAAATATCTCTCCACCATTAGATGGTCTTAGCTTGTTACACACAAATGAAATATACCCTCATTTAGATATGGGTAACCGTACCTAAACGTGTATGTTAAGTTGGATCAATAACAGATAACCGAAGTTAGCCATATGAACACTTTTGTGTTAACCACATTCATATTAAAACTTATATATCAAATGAATCTAATTGTGTTACTCATATAGTTGTTCAATTGTTTATATTCTCATAGAAGTATACAAGACACAATTGAAGCAAAATCGGTTTGATTCAAAAGAATCAGTTCATGAACATTAAGCCACGGTTTGCAAAGATTGCATTCCTTAATATATAAATGTATTTGTTCATGAGTATGAAATCATACTTAGATGATTTTAGAACTTAACCACATAAGTTTGCAAACGGGTACGCAAACTTAAGTTCTGGACTTTGATCTTTTCCGACAGTTCGCAAACGGATACGCATACTGTCGTTCCGGACCGAACTCAGGTGATACAATTTGCAAATGGTTACGCAAACTTGGTTCCCGTACTTTAACAGTTAAAACCGTTCGCATACGGGTATGCATACTTGGTTCCTGGACCTGAATTATTCTTCCAACAGTTTGCTTACGGGTATGCATATTGTGCTATATCCAGATAATGTTTAATTGTTCTAAACTCTCATTTCAATCATTGAAACATTCTCAGAAGGCGACAATAGCCGTATCACACAAACTATTAGCTTATAAGTGATTTTCAAGTGATCGAATGATCAATACGAAACATTCCGAGTCTGCATCAAATGTCTGTTCACACAAATCATATAAGATGTTACAAGACGATTTTCACATGATCATCTTTTCACTTTTATCAAGAATAATGATGAACGTAGTTAAAGCAAAAAGCTTTCCAACACATATTTCGAGAAAGATATAAGTGAGTTAAACTCAGCTCGAAATATCAAATGTGTATAATGTAAAGTCTATATAGCTATACGACTTAGTCTCAATAGGAGATAAAATAGAATAAACTTCTGAGTGATAGATGAGTTCAAGTCTCCATATACCTTTTGTTGATGAAGTTACTCCAAGCTCCCCTTAGTAGATCTTCGTCTTCAATCGATGAACGCCGTGAAGTCTAAAGCTCAACTACACATTTTATCCTAATCCGAGACATAGCTATAAGTAGACTAGAAATCAAGACTTATAGTTTTGACAACTAAACTTGACAAACAAGCTTGAGATAGCAACGCTTGCGAGTTCGACAGAGCAGTGCTCTAACAGAATCAAGTATTGCAATTACCTCAGTATTGTAGGAAATTAAATTACAAAAACAACGCAAAAAGAATGAGGTCATTCTGAGTTCGGACGAAGAAGTTATGGGCAAAACAGTTATACTCTACTTTCGTATGGACCAATCACACCAATCACCAGGACCAGTTATGGTTATTACTTGTGATGGGTCATACAATTCACCAGGACCGGTTACAGTACTTGTGATGGGTCATACCAATCACCAGGACCGGTTACAGTGATTACTTGTGATGGATTACAACACTAAACTGTTTTAGACATAACTTTTGCATACAATGTCCAAATTCAGTGATTTTTGGCTCGTTTTAACCGTAAAAACAAGAGCTATACATATATGATCAGTAGATATCAACATCATAAACTCATAATTACCATTTCTATCAAAAGCTCAAATATAGATAGAGAAGGTATGAGTATAGAAGAAAAGAAATCTCCCTAAAGATGTTAATTAGTCATATAAAAACCGAGAGGTCATGTGCTCAGTTTCATTTGCTTCCTCACCCTTCATAATATTGAGCACAAAGGTGAGCATGCACATTCCAACACAACTAGGTTCTATTGAGTTGAGCCTTGTCTTCTTTGTCACAAGTCACTAAGACAGGATCATCACTCTTGACTTCTTGCTTGGTTTTCTTATTACTCTTGTTCCATCTCTTGTTTTTCTTCTTTGACTTGTGATGAAGAGTGTCATTATCACAACTTGCATTCGTACAAGAGATATTAGACAACATGATGTCTTTCATTAGTCTTTCAAGAAAACTCTTGTAATTATTGTTACCAACAATTAACAGCTGAGAGTCATTCTTGTGACTAACTTTTGGTCCCTTTTTGGCTATGGAGGACTTCGGGACCCATTTAGAGTTGGGTTTCGCAGGAGCAGCTTTCTCCTTTATACCATTAGGACCATTGTGCTTTTTTATATTTTAAGAAACAACCTTTCTCCAATTTGGAACATCAAATCTTGTCTTTGCATTTACAAAGTCACCTCTCTTACTATATTCGGGGCTTTTATGAGATGACCTTGTCGAGCGATAGGAGAAATTTGAACTACCATTATAATAATTCTTTTTTCTAAACTTAGGACAATAACGATCTGAGTTCTTTTGTGGAGCAAACTTAGCCAATTCTTTTGATACAAAAGAAAGTGCATCTTGCATCTTACGAACTTTGCATCCCATTGCAAGTGTCCTTTATTACCATAATAATAACAATGCTTAGTAACATATGAAGTGTGAATTTTAATGTTACCTTTTTGTGGATCCTCTTGCATTGGAGCTCGATGAGTTTCTTCTTCTTCTTATCTTTGTTTAACATTGTTGGTTTCTTAACATTAGCAGAAGTGCTCTCTTTGATTGCTGATGGTTGAACACAATTCTTAGGCTTAACAGGCTTTTCTTCTTTATAAGAAATAGGAACATCTTTGACATTAGTGGAAGCCTCTGGTTGAGAAGAATTTGTAGCTTTAACAAATTTTATCTCATTGTTATCGTTGGAAACACTTGATTCCTTACAATATCGCAATCCTCGTGTATCACCATGAAATCTTCCCGCTTCTAACAATGGGGATAAATTGTTTGTGATATCATTTGACTTTTTTAAGTACAAATTTTCTTCTTCCAACGTCTTGATTTTATCAAGAGCACCATCTAGATCAGCCTCAAGGCGTTTTTCCTATGAGAGATATTCACCTTCTTTCTCTTCAAAACTCTTTTGTTGAGAGTTAATCTTTGCTTCAGATTCAACAAGTTTCTTTTTCGACAAAAAGAGATCTATCCGAAGATTCTCGCATTCGAGACTCTTTGAGTTTATCTCTTCTGTACGATCTTTAAGAAGAGAGTCATTGAGGCGATAACCAATGTAATATCCTTCGAAAACCTTCTTCAGTTTCTTGTTCTCATGACAAAGAGGAGTCATAACATCAAGAAATTACGAAGTTCTTAGTTTTTTATTTTTCAAAGGATCCAGTAGTTTAGAGTATTCTGAGACATCCTCTTTTACTTCTCGTTCAAAATTTGAATCATCATCATCGAAAATTTCATCCACCCTTTCTTGTAGACAAATTTTCCAGTTGTCATCAGTTTCTACATCATAACAAAATTAACTTGTCTAGTAGATTCTTTCGAGATGATTTCATCAAGGTTTTCAGATATTGATTCATAGATGCCATCATCAAGTGTTAATTCAAAACTCTTGATACCTTGCTTTACGTTAACTGAATCATTCTCAGGTTCTATAAAAACCATTTTTAGATTCCAGTCTTATAGGTTGGATCGCACCAAACACGGATTGTTAGATCTTTTCGTGTTTGCCTGCTATGATACGGTAACGACCCTACTTTCCGTTTAACCCCGACCGATGATTAAATAGAAAATTTGTCGTTAATTTCTTGTAACAAGGATACATAACCCACAGAAAACTAGGAACACAGTTCCATTACAATTGAATATGCAGAAGGGAAATTTTATTTCATGCTACGATAACATCCAAAAAAATAAATACGGTGTTCTTATCGACATTAAAATGATCCACAAATAGCTAAAAACGTTAAAACTACCCAAGTTCAAATATCCCCACATCCTCACACAGCTACATTACAAAAAATAAAAGAAGAAGTGTAGATGTCCACCCTCAGTTAGATATCTTCCGAATATCCACCGGAACGGAATCAATCAAACTCCTTCATGATCCCTAACAACACCTGAAAAAAATAGTCAACGGGAGTTAAACTCCAAAGCAAGCTCACTCGATTGCCGAGTCACGAAAAATATAAAAAGGGAATTAATTAAATCATAAGCTAGTAAGCACGGCATATGGAAACTTAAGCAGGTGTTAGAAATGTCACCACGTTAAGAAAAACAGGGACTTCCCTAGTCAACGACATTAACAGTACTTCAAGACCTCTAATGTTTTAGGATCCTAATTTAGTACTATATCAGCACATGTTACGAATTACACAATAAAGAGTTCAGAACATATCCACAATGATTCACCCTCGTAAATATATACACGACTGTACCTGGTACATATATAACAGTGCTTGGGAACGCATCCTCTGCGTCAAATTTCCTTGTTTGGAAACGAGATTAAAGACTTACGTAAAGCTAAATTTCCTTTTTAGGAATTAGATTAGAGACTTACATAAAGCCTCCGGATCGATATGTGGTATCACTCCCTATCTAAATCACCACCTTCGAACCCCAAACATTCTGAGCAACAAAAGCTTTCGTTTAGGTTAACAGACTAAGCCCAACATCTTGACATGCTTCCACTAGCTAATAGATAAGCATACTACTCCTCATTTCAGTCAACATTCTGATATTAAAGCTCGCCACATCCACTAACAAATCACAAGGCTACTGTAGCTGACATGTTAAGTTCTCTTCTTTATTAATCTCTAGTAACGGGTAAGACTCTAACCCCCCTGTCATATGAAATTGAACAATATCCACTAACTATTAAGTTAGTGATCACTGAAGCTCCCCTTTATTCCAAATACTTGATGACACTCTCGTGACATATTGGACTGTACTTAACTAATTGCATTCATTTAAAAAAAATCACAATATTTTACCGTTACTTCCACCATTAACCAGTACATATAATCCATCGAGTAATCTATTTGTGTGTATACAATAACTGCATAACCTGATGACAAGAATTGAAAGGCTAGTCCATTGCACAACGATCGTTTTACGGACTACGTAGGATTTACCAGGAATAATCTAATTATTTTTAAAAATCCTATAATTCTGCTAGCCATGTTACAAACTAAATTAAAAAACCCTATTTGTTCATCACATTATGAAATTATCATTTTATTTAAATAATTAGATCAAATCATAGAATATATGTAAATTCAAGCATAATTAAAGTTTAAGAGATATTTAATCGCCATTTCTACATCTATCCGAAACTAAGAGATCGAATCAACTTGCCTTAACCTTCTACTAGTCCAGCCGATAATAAACCTTTAGGAAGAAGAAGAATATGGTTCACTTAACAAGTCCTAAAAGCAACACAGAGAAGTAAGACATAATGAGCATAAGAGTAGTTTAACGAAGAGTTCAGGGAAAAGTAAAAACTAGGTTGCACTTACTCCTAGTATTGATTCTACCCGGTGCTCCTTTCCGCTAGACCGTTTTTCTTTAAAACTTATGATATCGTATAAGGGATCAGAAACCCTTAACGATTATAAATACACTTCTTTAAAACCTAAATAGTACTTAGTACCATGTCGACACTATTTTCATTAAGGGGCCACCACATTTCCTCGAGTATAATTAGACAATTACGTACTTAAAAGTAAGATATTACAGTCTACCCCACTAGGAAAGGATTCCGTCATCGGAATCAGATTTACCTCATTATTAAAAAGATGCGGGTAAGAACGACGAATAACATCCTCACGCTCCCAAGAAGTTTCTCATTCGTCTCGTGGATTCCATTGCACCTTGACAAATAGTATTTCTCGAGACCGTAGTTGCTTTATTTGTCGTTCTACAACACGAATACCCTTATCTTCATAGGTGGCATCCGGTTTCACTACCAACTCGCTAAGGTCAGCTTGTTGAGTTCGCTCCTCATCCCTTAAGTGTCTACGTAACATAGAAACATGAAATACATTGTGCACTCCAGACAACTACGGTGGTAACTCCAACTGGTATGCCACATTTCCAATCTTCTTAGTTATAGGGAAAGGTCCTATAAACCTAGGAGCCAATTTCCCTTTCTTCCCAAACCTCATTACTCCTTTCATAGGAGACACCTTGAGTAACACTTCATCCCCAACTTCAATTGGTAACGGTCGTTGTTTCCTATCTGCATAACTCTTCTGCCTACTCTGAGCTTTACGGAGACAATCCTTAACCACTAGGATCTTCTCTGTAGTGAGCTGAACCAAATTAGGCCCCAAAAATCTCTTTTCACCCACTTCTATCCAACATATCGGTGAACGACAAGGTATTCCATAAAGAGCTTCAAAAGGAGCCATACCAATACTCGACTGATAACTATTATTGTAAGAAAATTCTTCCCACGGTAAATAATCATCCCAATTTCCTTGGAAATCTAGCACACACTCTTGAAGCATATCCTCCAATATTTGATTAACTCTCTCTGTCTGACCATCAGTCTGAGGATGAAATGAAGTACTCATATCCAAATTTGAACCCATAGCTTGTTGAAAACTATCCAAAATTTGGAAGTGAATTGAGCACCCCTATCTGAAACAATGGAGGCTGGCACTCCATGCAAAACTATAATCTTCTCTACATAAAGCTTGCATAATCTATCCACGCCGTAAGTAGTATGCACTGGTAAGAAGTGTGCCGACTTAGTAACCTGATCTATTATTACCCAAATAGAGTCATGTCCTCTCTTTGATCTCGGTAGTCCAACTATAAAATCCATGAAAATATTATCTCATTTCCATTCTGGTATTGGGAGTGGTTCTAATTCTCCAGCTGGACTTTGGTGCTTAATCTTAACTTGCTGACAAGTTCGGCATTTGGAAACGTATTCTGCAATCTCTCGCTTCATACTTTTCCACCAAAACTGTCTACGCAAATCCTTATACAATTTTGTAGCTCCAGGATGGATAGTGTAGCGACTACGATTAGATCCATCTAACACCTCACGTCTCAACTGGGCGTCCACGGGTACACATAACCGACCTCGAAGCCGAAGCCCACCATCCATCCCCACATCAAAATCTTCACTTAAGTCTCCAGCTCCAAGTAGTTTCGCACACCAATCATCCTTGGATTGAGCCTGAATGATATGACTAATAAGTGAAGGTTTTATCACAAGATTACCCAAAAATACTTGTGATGTAGAAGAATTCTTGACGTCTAAGTCAAACTCGGCAACTGTCTCCAACATCTTACACTCTTCCACTATCATGAACGATAACAAACCCCTTGGTTTTTGACTCAAGGCATCAGCTACAACATTCGCCTTACCAGGGTGATATTGTAAGCCAAAAGTGTAATCATTGATGAGCTCCATCCATCGACGTTGTCTCATATTCAAATCCTTCTGGGAAAACAGATACTTGAGACTCTTATGATCAGTGAAAAGCTTAAATCTCTCGCCATACAAGTACTGACCCCAAAACTTCAGAGAAAAAACTAACGCTGCCAACTCCAAGTCATGGGTTGGATAATTCTTCTCATGAACACGCAATTTCCTAGAAGCATAAGTAATAACCTTACCTTCCTGCATCAAAACACATCCTAGTCCGAGAAGTGAGGCATCTGTGTAAACCACTAACTCCTTTCCTTCTTCAGGCAAGGTCAAAACTGGTGCCAAGGTAAGCTTAGTCTTAAGCTCCTGAAAAACGTCCTCGCACTTGGAATCCCAAACAAACAGTATTCCCTTCTTAGTTAGCTTAGTAAGTGGTCCCGCAATTCGAGAAAAATCTTTAATAAAACGACTGTAATACCCAGCTAAACCAAGAAAACTTTGAATCTCCAAAACCGTTGTAGGTGGTTTCCAACTCAACACTGCCTCAATCTTGGAAGGGTCTACAGAAACTCCAGATTCAGATATCACATGCCCTGAAAACTTAACTGATTGTTGCCAAAATTCACATTTCGAAAACTTTGCAAACAACTGATGTTCTCTCAAAGTCTGCAACACTAAGATCAAGTGTTCCTCGTGTTCTTCCCGAGTCTTAGAGTACACAAGAATGTCATCAATAAAAACAATGACAAACCGATCAAGAAAATCTCTAAATACTCGATTCATCAAGTCCATAAAAACTGATGGTGCATTCGTAAGCCCAAAAAGCATCACCAGAAACTCATAAGAACCATAACGAGTCAGGAATGCAATCTTAGAAATATCTTGCTCTGTAACAAGAAGCTGATAATAGCCTGATTGCAAGTCGATCTTCGAAAACCATATTGCTCTTTTTAACTGGTCAAATAAATCATTAATCCTAGGTAAAGGATACTTGTTTCTTATCGTGACCTTGTTTAGTTCACGGTAATCAACACACAATCGTAAAGAACCATCTTTCTTTTTCACAAATAAAACAGGAGCACCCCATGGTGAAGAACTACGTCGAATAAATCCTTGACTTAAAAGTTGGTCAATCTGAGACTTTAATTCCTGCATTTACTTTGGAGCCATTCTATAAGGAGCACGAGCAATAGGCGTCGTACCTGGTTGGAGTTCGATGCAGAACTCTACTTACCTACTTGGAGGTAACCCAGGAACCTCTCGGAAAAAATACGCAAAATCAGACACCACAGGTATACTCGCAATCTGCAGAGACTCATTATCTATTACTTCACCCTCAATATGGCTAAGGAAAGCTTCCACAAACATACTTCGAGAAGTAGTCTGCACTACTACCTTAGATTGACCCGGCTTTGCAAAAGTGATTGTCTTGTCAGCACAATCCAATTGCACAAAATTAGAAGATAACCAGTCCATTCCTAATATTACATCGTAAGGAACCATCTCTAACACATAAAGATCCGCCAAATGCTCAACATATCCAATCATAATAGGACATGCATCAACCTTGTTACTCAACTCTACCATACTACTCGTAGGAGTAGCAACACATAAAGGAAAATCACACACTTTCATAGAAAGATTTACCATGCGAACAAACTTGGCAGAAATAAAAGAATGAGTAGTTCCGGTATCAAATTAAATATTAACAGGCTCTCCTAAAATAAAGAAAGTACCTCCCAAAGTAGCATTCTCTGTCTCACGAGGTTGCACGGAGAAGAGTTGAGCCTGACCACGAGGCTGCACATTACGATTTGCAACCCCAGTGTTTAGTTGGTCACGTTTGTCTGCTTTTTGAACCTTCACTTTGGTACATTCTGATGCCTTGTGCCCCTTTTCATGACAATTATAACAATACCCATTGAAGTTAATTGGTTTGGCGGCAATAGCCTCGCCCTCAACTGGAATTAGATTACCGCCACCCTTCTGACCACGGTTCCCTTGATTCCAATACCCCTTCCTTTTCTTCCCTGGATGATCACCTTGTTGAGTGACATTCTGGTTCTGCTGGTTCTTACCACTTCCATGTTGACTCGATGACGACTTCTTACTCTCCTTCTTCAAGTATTCATCATCCATCTTATGAGACAAATAGTCTTGCTCAAGCTCTCTGGCACACCCAACAACCCTAACATATGTGTCAATCATATGATTTCCAACAATATTCCTCTGATACACCGCATTCAGACCATAAACAAACCTATGTATATTTTTCTCTTCAGTATCTACCAGGTGAGGTAAAAACATTGATAATCTTGGGTATTCAATCTCGTACTCTGTAACAGATAAAGTACCCTGCTTAAATGAAAGAAACTCTCTCTCCTTAGCATTTCGAATACTCTGAGGGAAATATTTGTCATCAAACATAAGAATGAAGTCTGTCCATGTCATGGTGGCATGATCCAAGCCACGTGAACTTTAAGTCCATCAAGTATGAGAATCTCCAGTGAGTTGAAAGGTAGCTAATCTCTGCTTAAAGACTTCTGTGCAAGAAGGTCCTATGGCCCTAAAAATCTTGACCATCTCATCCTTCCATTCATGGGCTATCATTGGGTCATCATACTTTCCAGGAAACTCCTTCGGGTTCAACTTCTTGAACTGAACCTTTATATACCTATCTTCCTCAGTTTCAACAGGAGGTCCTTGGTTCTGATGATTGTTGACTTGTCCAACATTTTGATTCATGGAAGCAGCGACTGCTTGAGCTATTAGCTGGGTCAACTGCGCCATATTCACATTCACAATCTGATTTCCAAATTGTGGTTCATCTCCATCAATAGGACCACCATTTTCGGTACCACCTCTTTCAGTACCATTACGTCTCCTAGTACCACACCTTGACATTCCTATATAAGTCAGTGACAAATCTTAGAAAAGTATACGAATACTATTAGTATTACTAGATATACTAACATTAATAAAGCATATCCAAACCATGGATATACATAACGAAACGTCTTAAGCTCACTCCCTCCACGTCCTAGAGTTACTCTAACCTAAGCTCTGATACAGACTGTAACGACCCTACTTTCCGTTTAACCCCGGCGGATGATTAAATAGAAAATTTGTCGTTAATTTCCTGTAACAAGGGTACATAACCCACAGAAAACTAGGAACACAGTTCCATTACAAATTGAATATGCATAAGGGAAATTTTATTTCATGCTATGATGACGTCCAAAAAAATAAATACGGTGTTCTTATCGACACTAAAATGATCCACAAATAGCCAAAAACGTTAAAACTACCCAAGTTCAAATATCCCCACTGCCTCACACAGCTACGTTACGAAAAATAAAAGAAGAAGTGTAGATGTCCACCCTCAGTTAGATATCTTCCGAATATCCACCGAAACGGAATCAATCAAACTCCTTCACGATCCCTAACAACACCTGAAAAAAATAGTCAACGTGAGTTAAACTCCAAAGCAAGCTCACTCGATTGCCTAGTCACAAAAAATATAAAAAGGGAATCAAATAAATCACAAGCTAGTAAGCACGGCATATGGAAACTTAAGCAGGTGTTAGAAATGTCACCACGTTAAGAAAAACAGGGACTTCCCTAGTCAACGACATTAACAGTACTTCAAGACCTCTAATGTTTTAGGATCCTAATTTAGTACTATATCATCACATGTTCCGAATTATACAATAAAGAGTTCAGCACAAATCCACAATGATTCACCCTCATAAATATATACACGACTGTACCTGGTACATATATAACAGTGCTTGGGAACGCATCCTCTGCGTCAAATTTCCTTGTTTGGAAACGAGATTAAAGACTTACGTAAATCCAAATTTCCTTTTTAGGAATTAGATTAGAGACTTACATAAAGCCTCCGGATCGATATGTGGTATCACTCCCTATCTAAATCACCACCTTCGAACCCCAAACATTCTGAGCAACAAAAGCTTTCGTTTAGGTTAACAGACTAAGCCCTACATCTTGACATGCTTCCACTAGCTAATAGATAAGCATACTACTTCTCATTTCAGTCAACATTCTGACATTAAAGCTTGCCACATCCACTACAAAATCAAAAGGCTACTGTAGCTGACATGTTAAGATCTCTTCTTTATTAATCTCTAGTAACGGGTAAGACTCTAACCCCCCTGTCATATGAAATTGATCAATCTCCACGTAAGACTCTAACCCCCCTGTCATATGAAATTGAACAATCTCCACTAACTATTAAGTTAGTGCTCACCGGAGCTCCCCTTCATTCCAAATACTTGATGACACTCTCGTGACATATTGGACTGCACTTAACTAATTGCATTCATTTAAAAAAATCACAACATTTTACCGTTACTTCCACCATTAACCAGTACGTCTAATCCATCGAGTCATCCATTTGTGTGTATACAATAACTGCATAAACTGATTACAAGAATTGAAAGGCTAGTCCATTGCACAACGATCGTGTTACGGACTACATAGGATTTACCAGGAATAATCTAATTATTTTTAAAAATCCTATAATCATGCTAGCCATGTTTCAAACTAAATTAAACAACCCTATTTGTTCATCACATTATGAAATTATCATTTTATTTAAATAATTAGATCAAATCATAGAATATATGTAAATTCAAGCATAATTAGAGTTTAAGAGATATTTAATCGCCATTTCTACATCTATCTGAAACTAAGAGATCGAATCAACTTGCCTTAACCTTCTGCTAGTCCAACCGATAATAAACCTTTAGGAAGAAGAAGAATATGGTTCACTTTACAAGTCCTAAAAGAAACACAGAGAAGTAAGATATAATGAGCATATTAGTAGTTTAACGAAGAGATCAGGGAAAAGTAAAACCTAGGTTGCACTTACTCCTAGTATTGATTCTACCCGGTGCTCCTTTCCGCTACGCCGTTTTTCTTTAAAACTTATGATATCGTATAAGGGATCAGAAACCCTTCACGATTATAAATACACTTCTTTAAAACCTAAATAGTACTTAGTACGATGTCAAAACTATTTTCGTTAAGGGGCCACCACATTTCCTACGAGTATAATTAGACAATTATGTAGTTAAAAATAAGATATTACATATACCAATTGAAAAGACGATGGTACCCAAATACACCACAATCTTTTTGTTTCAACCTATAAGTCCTCTACCGAAAGTGATTGTCTATGGACAGAGTCGAGACAATACAACTAATTGGTTCACACTTCGTGTGATTGTCTATGGATACAAGATCGAGACACTACAACAACGAAGTATGTTACTTGATAATAGGTTCGGACTTAACCAAACACTATAGGATCATTATCAAGTAATGCGGAGTTAACGTAAAGTGCAATTTACTTTTAATATAATAAACAATTATAATTTCGGAAATTGGAAAAGTAAAAGACACAGCAGGATTTTGTTAAGAATTGAATACTCTCAGAATTAAGCCGTTATACAAAATCTACACCAACTTCTTATATTTGAGACCAAGCAACAACCCCTAGTTCACTTAGTTTCTTCAGTATCCCTGCGCTTCCGACTTCGAAGTTCACGAACTGGTGCAATTCCTTTGGATCGTATTCCAAACAGTAAAGGAACAACAAATCTGTTTGGTAACAACTCTTTTGATTATTTCAAGATAAAGATATTCCAAGTCATACGCAAAGGCTCTTCCGTTTAATCTAATAAACTCCTTTGCCTGGTTAGATCAATCTATCCAATAACTACCAAAGCAGATAAGTTTAGATTCGCAATCAATCAGTATAGATCTCAAAGAGAAGCTATAAAGCGATGCCGATCTCACGCAACTAATCAATCGAATAAATCCGATTCTAGTTGGATCTTATCCGATCAAGGTTTGTGAACACACAAAGATATGAGAACTAATAAGAAATCTTCTTCATCTTCAATTCTTCTTTAATCGTCAATAAAAACCTGCACAACACTACTTGAATCTCTTGTGATCAATCACACACAGAACGAAGTCTGTTAACAATAGATTATCACAAGATGTCTTTAGATCTATAAACAGTTCTAAAGATCCCATCGATACTTCGATCAAGTTTGAGTGAATCTTATATCAGAAGAGAAGATTCTCACGAATAAAAAACCCAGGTGCAATCAAAGTTTCAACAACCATTAGTCAATCAAATCAATCGAAAAATAATAACACTGCAATTATCTTGTTTCCCACCAACGGTACTCGTAGAGCTTCTTGATCCCACATAAGTCTTTAAACGAGTGGTCATTAGAGATTTCACCTAATTATGATACTTTCCTCCCCGATTAGATGGCTCCACTAGAAACAACAAGAAATGAAGTTTGCCTGGCTCTTAGGATAGTTTGCTAGAAATGCAAACTTAGGTTTTAATAGACCAAGGATGTTTGGACACCAAGGAATTTCCAAAACCGAAAATATTCTCAAGACATGCAATGAATGGCAAGATTCTGTTTTCCTAATTCCAATAAATGCTTGTCCAAAATTTCTGAAAATCTCTCAATAGAAAATATCCAATTAGTAAATGTAGATTACTAATTATTATTTTCTAGAGATATGCATTTAATTGCTGGTAATTAAAGCATATAAAACCAAAAACCTTAATTAAAAGATTCTCAATTTATTTCGGCACATGATCTTCTTGAGTATTAAGGAATATCTTTGAACAATAAATGATAAGAGTTAATGTACGTGTTCAAAGTATGTTGACATCTTTTCTCTGTAAATCCTTATTCATATTTACATGGATTTACATTCTTGGAATCGGTTATACCACACTTCCAAAAAAAATTAGAATTGGTTGACCTGTATTCCAAGATAACTATGTGATTGATCAAATATCAAATCACATACATGGGTTTAATCGATTCTACCAATCCCTAGGATCGGTTATACCTCAATATGGAAATACTTATGATCGGTCACACAAGTTACTAGGACCGTTACATCAGTTACCAGGATCGGTTATCATATTCCCATGATATTGCTTGTGATCGGTCACATCAGTTACCAGGATCGGTACACCAGTTACCAAGACCGGTTGCCAATTACAAGGATCGATTACACAATACTCTGTGATCGTTCACACCAATTACTAGGATCGGTTACACCAATTACTAGGATCGGTCACACCAATTACAAATATCGATCATACTATCTCATGGAGATTCCTTAGGATCGGTTACAACAATTAATAAAAACAAGTCATACCAAATCATAAGCCAGGCATTGTGATTAGTTATACAAAGATACATAACATAATTACGATAGGTTTTACCATCTCACACATATTGGGAATCCAAAGATTCGCAATGAATATCAGAATCAATAAGCCTAATGATTTCCCGTTTGATTCACGAAACAAGTTCATGAACGTACTTCCTTTAAACAAATGTAGAACATTATATCCTAGGATGAAATCTTCACCATAACCCATTCACATAAACAGAAAAATATATACAAGAGTATGTCGATGTCATATCTACGAAGTTCAAAAGATAAGCGTTATATTTCGTAGTCTAATTCCCTAATACTATGATCATACAATTATGACCATGTCACATCACTAGAGCATTATACAATATGTACAGTATATACATCTTCACATTTATGTTTTCAATATAGCAAGACTTGAAAGATACGTTAGGAATGAAACAATTCAAGTCAATATTACTAACCTCAAGTGGAAGGATGATGTTGTCGTTGTAGTTTGCTACTTCTTCACATTCTTCAGGTCTTCAGAGTAATACTTGTATGTCTCAACATTCCTAGACTTTCTAGTCTAACCTAAACGAAGTTGACTCTAGTATATAATCAAGCGACTTTAGATGAGTTTTGACACACTAAAATATGACAACCAAACTTGACATACCAAGGCTTGGTGAGTTCAACCGAGCTATACTCTAACAGATTAAGGTTGGTGAACCCATTTCAGGAACCGTGTCCATCTAAGTTCACAAACCAAGTACGGTTTGCGAACCTAGTTCACGAACAATGTACATCTGACTTCTCGAGCCAAGTAGGGTTTGCGAACCCCGTTCATGAAACGTAGCACCCTGACTCGTGATCTAGCGTCACGGTTCACGAACCGTTTCACCAACTGTCCTAGTAAAATCTTGCATATGCACAAAAACAATTTTATTAAATATGCTTAGCATTGTTATGACTCTCTTAAACACTTTTAAGACTTCATTGATCACTTAAACACTTAGTGTGTGATTCATTACTAAATTCTTAAGTGTTTTAATGAATATCAAATTATTTATTCGTATGGCATAATTTCCAAACCGAACAAGTCTTTATATACGGTTCCGTAACCGGACCATATTGTATATTCTTCTATTGTATTTTCAAGACCAAAAGTGTTTGATTGATTTCCAAGTTATCTTAGCCTGAATTCTAAGCAACCCTCAGTCCCTGACACTTTATGTCCTAGTTGATAGCTAGAGTCGTCCTCTATGAACCTAGGGTTCCTCTAAGAAATATAATTAGGTTTACGACTAAAAGACTTCGCTTTGGGGATTCGTGAAGCCAGGTCCGACTATTTTTACCTTGATAGTTCGTATATCCTAATATTATTTTTTTGTTATTGAGGTTTTCATAATCTCTTTCAGGCAAGATAGATAAAAATCGTAAAGTTCTATTCGTCTCAGACTTTGTGATTCCTCAAGATAGATATTTGAAAATTGATCTTAAGTGATCCTTTGAAGATCGTTCTTGAGAGGTGGTAAAATATCCAGAATTCTCATTTAAGTAAGTGTAAGTGTCCCGGATTGTGAGGTTTGCTAGCTTCGTCTATTGTAAACAGATTTCCAAGCCTCGATCTTTGATCTAAAGGGAAATCAAATAGGCTTATCTGTTAGAGGCAGATTTGTATCAAAAGTCTTCACTTCAGCTGAAGCAACTCTTAGGTTGTAAAGGACGTCATCTAAGGGAATCAATTGCGTAGAGCCTTGCGAGGTTAAAGATACATAAGGAGAGCGAATGTAAATGAATCACTTGGAGGGTGGATTCGGTCTCAACGACATTCCATGTCGAGGTATGATAGTAGGCTAGTGCCTGTAGTGGCTTAATACAGATTGGTGTTCAAATCTGGACGAGGTCCCGAGGTTTTTCTACAATTGCAGTTTCCTCATTAACAAAACTTTTGGTGTCTTGTGTTTTTTAATTTTCCGCATTATATTGTTTATCTTTATAACTGGATTTACGTAAGTTGTATGTATCCAATCTTAGTAGATACGTCCATCTAATTGTAATCAATTATGAGACTGGTTTCTTGTAGAATTCGTATCTTGAAAGATATATAACAAGTTTAATTACTTGGCAGAATTCCGATTGGATTATTTGGATACGACTAGATTGATCTTGGTATTGATTTTTTAGATCGTCCAAGTATTCTTCTTAACAATCAGGTTCACGGACTCAGTGTCTCATACATACTGATTGAGAAGAGGTAGATATATAAACTTTGTATACATATTTTCAAGGATCATTAAGTTGGTCTGCATGCAATTATATTAGGTTTTATCCATACAGGTTGCCGTAAAAAAAAATTGGTGGTGTATTTTGTACCCCCGCGTTTTCTACTTGTATCAGAGTAGTCAAACACCTTTGGACGTAACAAGTCTGTGTTTATAAACTTTTTAATACCTGTATCCACATACGACACCAAATGGTTTTTATTATGCCAAGTGCTTGGGAATAACCTCAAAGGATCACTCCTTAGTTGACTCTTTCCAATCTAGAAGTAAAGTTATATCTCCAGTTCATAAAAATAAAATTCCGAAAGCTCTTAATGGTACAAAATCAATATCAGAGAAGGATCTTACCAAAAGCTTCGATGACTCTTCTAAGATCATTGAATATAAATCCTCCAATATAAGAGATCTTCAAGAGAAGTATGTTCAGTATGCTGATGAACTTAATCAATCTCTTAACAGAGAACGTGAGCTCTATGAAGCCGTTGAATATTTTTCTGACTGAAAAAGTGGGGGCACAACAACCTCACCCAATAATTCGCTTAGCAATCTGTATGGACTAACTCCAATATACTTTTAACAGAATCAACTAGACAGTCAGACTCAATCTTAATAAAAAGTATATCAAAGAGTTATATCTCAATTTTGCGATTCGATCCTTACTCAAACAAATAGAAATCTGCGAGTCTAATTGAATACAAGAGAAGTTAACTTGAACGGTACCAAAGACCAATGTTCAAGTATCAATCAATTTCAATCAACAACCAAAGGTTGGATTTCCAAATTGATTGATTCAACGCACAACCTGTGATATTTCAATTATATAACAAAATATAATGCGGAAAAGAAATAACACAGACACCAGAAGTTTTGTTAACGAGGAAACCGAAAATGCAGAAAAACCCCGGGACCTAGTCCAGATTGAACACACACTGTATTAAGCCGCTAAAGACACTAGCCTACTACAGACTAACTTCGGTATGGACTGTAGTTGAACCCCAATCAATCTCACATTGATCCAAGGTACAGTTGCGCTCCTTACGTCTCTGATCCCAGCAGGATACTACGTACTTGATTCCCTTAGCTGATCTCACCCACAACTAAGAGTTGCTACAACCCAAAGTCGAAGACTTTAATAAACAAATCTGTATCACACAGAAAAGTCTACAAGAATAGATAAATCTGTCTCCCACAGAAATACCTACAATTTTTTGTTCCGTCTTTTTATAAATCAAGGTGAACAGGAACCAATCGATAACCCGGACTTATATTCCCAAAGAACAGCCTAGATTTATCAATCACCTCACAATAATCTTAATTGACTAGCAAAACAAGATATTGTGGAATCACAAACGATAAGACGAAAGTGTTTGTGACTACTTTTCTAACTTTCCTATCGGAGAAATTAATCTCAAGCCAATCTTACGATTGCACTCAATCACGATAGAAACAACAAGATCAGATCATGCAACTACAGAGAAAATAGTTGGGTCTGGCTTCACAATCCCAATTAAGTCTTCAAGTCGTTAACTTACAGGGTATCGGTAGAAACCTAAGGTTAAAGGAGAATCGACTCTAGCTTATACAACTAGTATCACACATGAGGTGTGGGGATTAACTTTCCCAGTTGCTAGAGTTCTCCTTTATATAGTATTCAAATCAGGGTTTGCAAGCTAAGTTACCTTGGTAACAAAACATTCAATATTCACCGTTAGATGATAACCTGATTAGATTCAAGCTAGTTCCTTGAGTAGTTCTTCGTCTTTATATGATGAACGCCATGGAGTCTAGAGCTCAACTACACTTTTCTATCCTAGTCCGAGACTTAGCTATAAGTAGACTAGAAATCAAGACTTATAGTTTTGGCAACTAAACTTGACAACAAGCTTGAGATAGCAACGCTTGCGAGTTCGACCGAGCAGTGCTCTAACAATCTCCCCCTTTGTCAATTTTAGTAACAAAACTATCATTACATATGGAATACAAAAAATAAACTTTGCAGCTTCTCTTCCACATGCATGATCTCCTTGGTTCTTCAACATTACTCGAAATCTTCGTCACTTCCAAGTACTCCAATGATTCCAAAGGTTGTAAGTTCAGCATCATCGTTGTTGAAAATCCGTAGACATAACAATGAGAAAACAAAAGCTCTCGATCATTGTTACACAGTGTCATAGTATTATTACACAGCATCAAAGTTCAATTGTATCACAACTTTGACAATAGTACTATGGTGATATGTATCACTCCCTGTTAGAGCATAGCTCGGTTGAACCCACCAAGCGTTGGTATGTCAAGTTTGGTTGTCATATTTTAGTAAATCAAAACTCATTTAAAGAGTCCCTTGATTATATACTAGAGTCAACTTCGTATAGGTTAGCTTGAAAGTATTAGATATGAGACATTACAAGTATTACATGAAGACTTGAAGTATGTAAAGAAGTAAGGAGCTACAACGACCACATCATCCTTCCACTTGAGGTTAGTAATATTTGACTTGAACTGTTTCATTCCCTAACGTATCTTTCAAGTCGTGCATATTAAGAACATAACTGCGAAGCCATGAATGATTATACTCTAGTTAGACATAGTATTAAAGAATACAATACGAAGTATAACGCTTATCTTTTTAACTTCGTATATAAGAAATCGACATAATCGTTTGATTGCTATTGTGATTATGTATGGGTATGAGGCGAAGATTTCATCCTAGGAAACAATGTTTTACATTCGTTTAAAGGAAGTAAATTCATGAACTTGTTTTGTGAGTCGAATGGGAAATAGCTAGGCTTATTGGTATTGTTATTCATTGCAAATCTTTTGAACTACCAATATGTGTGATTAGTATAACCGCTCATGACTTGCTTATGTTCTTGGTAAAACTATTCACAAGGCCTGACTTTTGTATTGGTATGACTTTTATTAGTGAAACCGATATTAAGTAATCACCTGAGATGGTATGATCGATTTAGTGTTATTGGTATGGCCAACTCTAGGCAAAGGGGAACCGATCCTAGTAAGAGGTGCAACCGATCACAAAGGGGAATCGATCCTTGTAAGAGGTGCAGCAAGTTTCTAGATATTGGGAACCGATCCTATGAACATGTGCAACACGTTTTTAGATATTGGGAACCGATCCTATAGACATGTGCAACCAATACAAGTTAGATACCATATATATGTGGGAACCGATCCTAGTATCTAGTCAACCAAGTTTTGGTAACTAGCGTGACTAATTCTAGTACCCACATGGAAAGTAGAACCGAAACTTGTTTTGGTAGAACCGTTAAACCCATGAATTATGATTTGATAGGATAATCAATCACATAGTTCTTGGAAGTCAGATGAACCAATTCTAAACTTGTTTGGAAGTGTGGCAAATCGATTCCAAGATTGTATGTATGAAAGAGGACTTACAAAGTAAAGATGTCGGCATACTTTGAACATGTGCAATAACGCTTATCTTTTATTGTTCAAAGATATTCCTTAATAGCTAAAGGAAAAATCCCAGATCGAAAATAAATTGAGAATCTTTAAATTAAGGTTTTTAATTTTATATTTGTAAAATAAAAATTAGTAATGTGCATTCACTAATTTGAGATTTTCTAGTGAGATTTCGGTCATTATTTGAATAAAGCATTTCCAGGAATTATGGAAACCGAATTTGGAATATATTGCATATCTTGAGAATATTTTCGGTTTTGGAAATTCCTTGGTGTCCAAACTTCCTTGGTATATAAATATCAAAGTTCGCATTTCGAGCAAACTAATCCTCAGAGCCAGCAAAACTACCTAGTTGTGTTGTTACTGGTGGAGCCGCCTATTCGGAGAGGAAAGTCACCTAATTAGGCGAAATCTCTTACGGCCGCTCGGTTTAAAGACTTCTTTGGGATTGCGAAGCTCTATTAGTACCGTTGGTGGGAAACTAAATAATTGTAGTTTATTATTAGTTTTCGATTGATTTGATTGACCAACGGTTGTTGAGCTTTGATTGCACCTAGTTTGTTTATGCTTGAGAATCTTCTCTTCTGATATAAGATTCACTCAAACTAGATCGAAGTTTTGACGGGGATCTTTAGACTGTTTGTAGATCTAAATACGTCTTGAGATAATCCATTGTTAACAGACTCCGTTCTGTGTGTGATTGATCACAAGAGATTCAAGTTGATTGTGTGCAGGTGTTTATTTGAAGATCTAAGAAGATTTGAAGACGAAAAAGATTTCTGATTTGGGTTCATAATCTTTGGTGTGCACAATACTCGTTTCGGTTAAAGAGGATCCAACTATAATCGGTTTATCTTTGTGATAGATTTGATTGATTAGTTGAGATCGGCATCAATACAATTCTTTGTGATTAAAAGTATTGATTGCAAAATATGGACAATTACTTTGGTTGTTGTCATTGGATAGATATAAGGACCTGACAAAGGAGTTTATTGAGATAAACGGAAGAGTCTTATGTCGAACTCATATCACTTGGTTGAAAAGAGTTGTTACCAAACAGATTTGTTGTTCCTTTACTGTTTGAAAAGACGAGGGTACCCAAATATACCTCAATCTAAAACTTTTCCACCTATAAGTCCTTTCTCCGAAAGTGATTGTCTATGGACTGAGTCGAGACAATACAACTAATCGGTTCACACTTCATGTGATCGTCTATGGATACGAGATCGAGACAATACGACAACAAGATAACTTTTGTGATTGACTATGGATACAAGATCGAGACAATACAACAACGAAGTATGTTTACTTGATAAAAGGTTTGGACTTAACCAAACACAATAGGATTGATATCAAGTAAATAAGAATTAACGTTTGTGTATTTTACTTCTTATTATAACAAAACAATTATAATTGCGGAAATAGAAAAGTAAAAGACACAGCAAGATTTTGTTAACGAGGAAACCGCAAATGCAGAAAAACCCCGGGACCTTGTCCAGAATTTAATACTCTCAGGATTAAGACGCTATACAAAATCTAAACCAACTTCGTATAGTTGAGACCAAACAACTAAACCTATAGTTCACCTAGTTCCGTCTGTATCCCCGCGCCTCCATACATATGGTATATGGATCATTATGTAAGGGGGAGTGAATCAACATCTATAAGTTTCACCTATTATGCAAAAGATATAAGTATTGACTAAAGGGGAGAAACATATCACCGTAGTATTACTTCGAAGTTGTGATACAATTGAACTTTGGAGAAGATAATAATACTATGTTTATGTATAACAATGATTGAGAATATCTGCTTTCAAGGTTGTTATTGCTATGGATCTTCAACAACAACGATGCTGAGTTGAACACGTTTAGAATCATTGGTAACTTGAAGTAACAAAGAATTCAAGGAGTTGGAGAACCGAGGAAATCAAGCATGATGGATTCCGGAGTTTTGAAGCTTCATTTTGTAATCCATATATTGATAGTTTTTTCACTAAAATTGACAAAGGGGAAGATTGTTAGAGCATTGCTTGGTCGAAGTCACAAGTGTTGTTATCTCAAGCTTGTTGTCAAATTTAGTTGATCAAAACTATATCTTGATTTCTAGTATACATTTAGTCAACTCTCGGATTAGGATAGAAGTGTGTAGTCGAGCACCACACATCACTGTGTTCTACCGTTTGAAGGAGAAGATCAACCGAAGTTTTTGGAGAACTTCATCAACAAAAGGTAAGTGAAACTGAACACCTATTACTCAAGTTTTCACCTTTCTATCTTTGATACAATGTCGCATGACTAAATTGGACTTTACATGCACAACAAAAAAATTGAGTCAAGTTTATCTTGTTAATTATTCTCGAAATACGTTGACTAAGCTTAAGTCACACACACACGTCCCACTACTTAAGTGCACGCATCTGACTGGTTCCACGTATATATACACATGGAGACGGGTTATGTTACGTTTTTAATCCATAAGTATTTGTAAGAGCATTTCCAGTGATTAACAACCCACCGCTCCATATCCCAATGTTGAGATCCCCTCTCGGGAGAAACTGCGGGATAAAACACGGTGAGTGTAGAATCCCCCTTCTCTCTCGGAAATGCTACTCGTGCTGAGTGGTTAATCCCGCAAAGTCTCCCGACAGAGACAAATCAGTGGACCTGTCCCACCGCTCCATATCCCAATGTTGAGAGTGCTTTTATCTCATCCATCAGATCCCCTCTCAGGAGAAACTGCGGGATAAAACACAGTGAGTGTAGAATCTCTCTTCTCTCTCGGAAATGCTACTCGTACCGAGTGGTTAATCCCGCAAAGTCTCCCGACAGAGACAAATCAGTGGACCGGTCCTACCACTCCATATCCCAATGTTGAGAGCGCTTTTATCTCATCCATCAGATCCCCTATCGGGGAAAACTGTAGGATAAAACACGGTGAGTATAGAATCTCCCATTCTCTCTTTATGTCTTTCATTTTCAATGGAAGAGAAATAAAATAAGATTCTTTCACCTTGTCAATGACTAGGTAAGTCTGATTTTCCTTTGACTTACTCTTCTTAAAAAAGCCAGTCTTCCAATATTGAGACCGTAAATTAAAAGAATAATTCAAATGCTTAGATGATTTCTATTTAGATAAAAATTGATCAAACTTAAGTTTTTTCCAAGTCTAGGAACGTGGATACAGAAGGCATATCCGGGGTTCCTTTTCTGTTTGTATTACTCTCCCCTTGCAACTCTAAATTCTTAATCAAACAAAGGATAAAATTCTACCTCCAACTTTTATAGACCCCTTTATATAGCGAAGAAAAAAAAAAGGTCTCATGGAATTTCGCAGCAAGTTCTTAATGCTCATGACTCTTTCATCGCCTTTTACTTCTCTCTTTTTTATTGCAAGCAATTGAACAAGGTCGTTGCCATGACTTGTAATCAGTCATGAAACGCGACCCTGTTACCATAGTCGACATTGTCATGTCAAAGAGACTAAAGCACGTAAACGCCAGCCTTGGTCCTTAATTGACAATAAAATTAATTTTGTTAAATAATTAATCCGCGATAAAGACATGATGAAAAAAATATGAATCTGGTATAGCCTTTCCAAATAAAATATTTTCCAAGTGATGTTAACTAATAAGCCAGGATACTAATTAACCCCAACAAACCCCGGCCGTGTTAACTATAACACGGAATTTGCTTGCAAGTGATAAATCTAATAGAAGAAACAAATGATATGAAGGTGTTTGCAATCATTCTCTGTATTTGATATACCCGGAATTTGATTTAACCTTACTTTGATCCGGGCTAAAGGTGACAGCCAAGTGGAAACAATGAGAAAACGAAAAAACTTTAGTTCATGTAGGCCAGAGGGAAACTTGGGATAGAGTTAGCCCAGTTTAACACTCTCATAGGTCTTTGGTGATATTGTTACGTATGAACAAAGTCCTGATGAATGCGATATATAATTGATTACTCAGATGCTGGTCTCTTATGACCCGTTTGCATTTTCCTTTTGTCTTTAACCTTACGATTTTCTATGTTTGGTAAAAAAAATTAACCAAAACAAGGTACGCCTGGACCATGGGTCTCATACTTTCCTAAATAATCTTAAGTTTAAAACATGAAACCAAAAACTTGGAGGAGGACAGGCAGTGTTCCATATTCCATTTGAATTGGTTATTATTGTCAATGCAAATACATCCTGATTTGTCCTTTTACAACAACAAAAATAAACTCAAGTCTCTCCCCTTATCCCTGTAGAAAAAGTACATGATCTTCTTGGATATTCATAATCCTTGATCTTGCCTTCTCGTCTATGTTGCAATCTTCCGCTGCTATTGCTTTGATGATGTTAATACAACTCACTTTGATGTGGATATTGTTAGTGTTAATCAGATTGACAATTTTATTGTTTCCAGAGCCGTCTGTGCCTCCACCTAAACTTGATTTTGCATCCTGCAATCCAGTCTTTTTACCACCCTCCAGCATCTGTTGAGCATCTTAAACTTAAAGCTATAACCTTTGTCTTTCTTTGTATACTGAAATTCCTATAATGTGTTTTTCAGGATTTTTATTGGGTGGAGCAACCAATTATGGATTGGTGTGTGGGAGTTAGTAATTATTTCATGGTAATGTGTATTTCCAATCTAATTTTGCTCTTGTGTTGATGCTCTTTGGCATGGATTTTTTCCTCTGAACACTTCATCACATTTTGCCTTCCAAATATATTATATTGTTAGTGCACACTTAGCATTGCATTGTCCTTGAAGACTACTGCAAATTGTAGGGGTATTTTTCCATAGAAAAATCCATTGCTTCACAAAATTTGGATAAACATTAGGTGAGAAAGAGTTGTATATGAGGAAAACCGCACATTCCTGCCAAAAAGACAAGAAAACCTAGTGCATATGTTTTGGATGTCAATAGACTGAACTAACCTCCCTGATGTAGGAATCATGTGTCAATGCATTTGTAGATAAATAATTTAACTCTAAAGATGCTTGCAAATCTCAGATCCTATCCCATTTTGGATGGTTTTATATGTTTCTCTCTTTGGATCGTTGGTAAAGGTTTTTTGTACTAAAGTTACTTCTAACTATTTGCAGAATGTTCCATTCTAAAGTGGGATGAGGTCATTTACCGATTGAATAGATGAAAACTATCCCCTCACCCAAATGTGGAGTTCGAACCTCTCAAATGTTGTGCGGCCTAATTTGGAATATACTTTTTGGATATGTTTCCAACTCAAAATTCCTTCTTTCTTTTTTTTGATTATGTTGCTTGCTACATGATGCCTACATTTAACCACAAAGATAGAATCCCTTACGTACGCTTCATTTAAAGAGTTTTTTGGGATCAGAAAGCGCCTATTAGTATCGTTGGTGAAAAACTAGATCGTATGGTTTATTTAGTTTTTGATTATTTATTTGACTGACTAAGGTGTGTTGAACCTTGATACATCTAGTTTGTTTATTCTATGATCATACTCTGCTGATATAAGGTCGCTCGAACTAGTGTAAGGATCAGCGATTTCAGATCTGATCTTGCTATATCTGAAGATATGACTTGTGATCATCCATTGTTAACAGACTCCTGTGCGTGATCGATTATAAGTGGAATCAAGTTGTTTGTGATGGTACTTTGAAGACTGAAGAGTTAAAGACTAGGAGATTTTCTTATTGGTATTTTGATCTTGGTGATATTTCATGCACACTTAATTGAATGGGATCTTACAAGTCCGTTTATCTTGATATTTTGATATTTCTCTTTGAGATCTACTTTTATAGTTTGGGAACTAAGATTTGATTATTTCGGTAATCCTGATCTTAGTTGATCTAAGCGATACAAAGGAGTTTATACTATTCAAACAAAAAGAATCTTTTTTACTCAATATATCTCTGATTTAATTATTGAGATGTTGAGTGATAGAATATTCACAGTAGGTGGTGTGACTTAAGATAGTGGACTTTATATTAGGATTCATGTGTGTAGAACAGATTGGTAGTAGGTGTTAGAGCACTGCTCGGTCGAACTCGCAAGTGTTGCTATCTCAAGCTTGTTTGTCAAGTTTAGGTTCCAAAACTATAAGTCTTGATTTCTAGTCTACTTATAGCTAAGTCTCGGACTAGGATAGAAAGTGTAGTTGAGCTCTAGACTCCATGGCGTTCATCATACAAAGACGAAGAACCACTCAAGGAACTGGTAGAACTTCATCGACAAAAAGGTATGTGGAGACTTGAACTTATCTATCACTCAAAAGTCTATCTACTCTATCTCCTATCTTGAGACAAAAGTCGTATTTCTATATAGACTTCGATCATACACATTTGCTATTTCGAGCCGAGTTTATCTCGCTTATCTTTTTCTCAAAATATGTGTTGGTAAGTTTTCGTTTTGTCCAAGTTCATCTTTACTCGTGACGAAAGTCATGATAATTGTTTCAATCTCTTGAAAATTGCTTTGATGAAAAATAGTGTGTGAATAACCGCTATATATAACATCCTTTACGAATATTTCAATGATTGAAATGGGATTTTAGAATATATAACCTTGAATGGATATAAACATTGTATATGAACTCATACTTGTGTAAGTCCATAATCCTTGAACCAAAGTATGCGTACTTTGCTGTTTAGGATAACCGAAGCTAAGTCCGCGTACCTGTACGCGTACTGTCGGAAGTTCACATCCCGTGAATTTCTGCTGGAGTTTGTGAATTGAAAACAAGCTCAGTCCGGGTACTTAAGTATGCGTACCCATATGCGTACTTAAGTGGGTTATTTTCTAAAAACGGTTTATTCGTGAACTAAGACATTTATAAATTAAGGAATGCATATTTGCAAACCGTGGCTATAATGTTCATGAATCGATTCGACTGAATCAAAATCGTTTTTGTTTCGATTGTGTCTTGTATACTTCTAAGAGATCTAATTAATTGAACAACTCTCTAACTAGTTCATTTGAGTCACTTGAACTAGTTATGGTGAAGATGAATAAGGTTGATATGAAAGTGCTCATATGGCTAACCATTGGTTAACTACTGTTGAACCAACTAGGTGTACACGTTTAGGTACGGTTACACAAACCTAAATGAATGTGCATTTCATTCGTGTATGACAAGCTAAGTTCGATTTAGCGGTTGAAAGATATTAGCTTGAATCTAATCAGGTTTTCATCTAACGGTAAATATTGAATGCTTTGTTACCAAGGTAACTTAGATTGCAAACCCTGATTTGGAGATTATATAAAGGAGAACTCTAGCAACTGGGAAACCTAATCCCCACACCTCCTGTGTGATACTAGTTGTATAAGCTAGAGTCGATTCTCCTCTAACCTTAGGTTTCTATCGAGACCCTGTAGGTTAACGACTTGAAGACTTCATTGGGATTGTGAAGCCAAACCCAACTATTTTCTTTGTAGTTGCATGATCTGATCTTAATGTTTCTATCGTATTTGAGTATAATCGTAAGATTGGCTTTAGATTGATTTCTCTGATAGGAAAGATAGAAAAGAAGTCACAAACATCTTCGTCTCATCGTTTATGATTCCGCAACATCTTGTTTCACTAGTCGATTAAGATTATTGTGAGGTGATTGATAATTCTAGGATGTTCTTCGGGAATATAAGTCCGGGTTATCGATTGGTTCCTGTTCACCTTGATTTATCAAAAGACGGAACAAAACTCGTAGGTATTTCTGTAGGAGACAGATTTATCTATTCCTGTAGACTTTTCTGTGTGAGACAGCTTTGTTTATTAAAGTCTTCGACTTTGGGTCGTAGCAACTCTTAGTTGTGGGTGAGAGCAGCTAAGGGAATCAAGTGTGTAGTATCCTGCTGGGATCAGAGACGTAAGGAGCGCAACTGTACCTTGGATCAGTGTGAGATTGATTGGGGTTCAACTACAGTCCAAACTGAAGTTAGTTTATAGTAGGCTAGTGTCTGTAGCGGCTTAATACAGCGTGTGTTCAATCTGGACTAGGTCCCGGGGTTTTTCTGCATTTGCGGTTTCCTCGTTAACAAAACTTCTAGTGTCTGTGTTATTTCTTTTCCGCTTTATATTTTGTTATATAATTGAAATATCACAGGTTGTGCGTTGTATTGATCAATTGGTAAATCCAACCTTCGGTTGTTGATTGAAATTTATTGATCCTTGAACATTGGTCTTTGGTACCGTTCAAGGTATTTCTCTTGTATTCAATCAGGCTCGCAGATTTCTATTTGTTTGAGTAAGGATTGAATCGAGAAATTGAGATATAACTCTTTGATATACTTTTTATTAAGATTGAGTCTGACTGTCTAGTTGATTCTCTTAAAAGTATATTGGAGTTAGTCCATACAGATTGCTAAGTGAAATATTGGGTGAGGTTGTTGTACCCCCACTTTCTCAGTAGGCACATGGGTAATGAAGAAACTGAGTAACTTGGAGTTAGTTTACTTGGTCTGAACTATACGAAGTTGTTTGTAGTCTTTGTATATCGGGTTGGTTCTGAGAGTATTCCAAACTGGACTAGATCTCGGGGTTTTCTGCATTTGCGGTCTACTTATTTAACAAAATCTTGTATGTGATTTTACTTTACTTTACTTTCCGTATTATAATTATTATTTTAGTTATAATAAAGTTAGCGCACTTTTACGTTAGTCAAATACTTGGTTTGATCCCATAAATTGGTTTGGTATCGAACTTATACTATATACCAAGTGTACATCTTGTGGTTGTCATCTTTTTGACAGTTTCTGTCTATATTTGTTTTCACAAGGTGTGTCTTAAATGGTTGATATCGAAAAGAATGTGGTGTACTTGGTACCCTCGTCATTTCAATCTTCATAATTATATTGTGTATTGTTTGATTACCATAAGATAGTCCTAAATTACCATTTATGTTGGCACTTGATTAGAAACATGATCTCATATGAACTTTTAATGATTGATTCTTAGCTCATATCTTCGAGTGAGATTGCTAAAATCAAAGAAAATCCTTTTTCTTTGAGAAGGTCGCTTTTTTTGTTCTCATTGAGAATGACATAAATGAGGGAGAGTTCAATTTTTTAAACTTATGCTTAATTGTTGTATCTTTGTGGGGAGTGCGGGTACGGAATTATCGGAGATGAAGATGCTAAGTTGCGAAACTTAGTGGGATTATCTTAGAAAGTTGGTATGTTAACTTTAGTCTTGATAACTCTTTTGTATATTTCATTAAGATCCCTTTCTTTCACCACTGCCAATTTTTTAAGTAAAAGAAGGAGAATTATTAGTAGTATTCTACTATAACATATGACTTCTCAAAGCGTTATGTAACCTATCAAGCAAAAGAGACAAGTAAGAACTAAGGGGGAGAACATATCACCGTAGTAGTTTTGGTACAATTTGTTAGAGCATAGCTCGATTGAATCCACCAAGCGTTGTTATGTCAATTTTGGTTGTCATATTTTAGTATCAAAACTCATCTAGATTCGCTTGATTAAATACTAGAGTCAACTTCGTTTAGGTTAGACTAGAAAGTCTAGGAATGTTGAGACATACAAGTATTACTCCGAAGACCTGAAGAATAGGAAGAAGTAACGACTACAACGACGACATCATCCTTCCACTCTAGGTTAATAATATTGACTTGATCTTGTCTCCATACCTAACGTATCTTTCAAGTCGTGCTATATTGAAAACATAACATGCGAAGATGTATATATTGTATATAATACTCTAGTGATGTGACTTCGTCATAATAGTATGACCAAAGTGTCAACGAAACATATTACGAAGTATAAACGTTTATCTTTTGGAACTTCGTAAATACGACATCGACATAATCTATTGTATATATTATCCTATTATGTGTGCATTATATAGTTATGATTTCATCCTAGAAAACTATGTATCTTTACATGAGTTTAAGGAAGTAGATGTATGAACTTGTTTTCATAATCGAAAGGGAAATCATGATTGGTCTTGCTATTCTTTGAATATCTTTTGGATGACTAATGGAAGATGACTTTGGTAGAACCTATCTTAACTTGTTTAGATTTATTGTATAACCGGTCATAGCCTATATAATATAGTTTGTTGCAATCGGCCATGAGCTTCATTGTAAATCTAGTTATAACCGATCACAAGCTATATTGGAATGCAAGTTGTAACCGGTCATAAGTTACTTTGGGAACCAAGGTATAACCTGTCACAAGATGAATTGGGAAGTTAGTGTAGTCGATCACAAGCTACCTTTGGGAAGCAAGTTGTAACCGATCACAAGCTAACTCGGGAAGCAAGGTGTAATCAATCACAAGCTACTTTGTGAGCAAGGTGTAACCGATTACGGCCTGTATTGGGAATCATGTTATAACCGGTCACAACATATTTTGGAGTGATGGTTTAATCAGTTCCATGTACAAAACCAATAACCCTGGTTCACATATTTCTTCATGGTGTGTGTGAATTAGGGTTTTGGGTTTTGTCAAGTTGAGAAGCTTTCAGATGTCGACATATTTGAACATGGACATAACTCCTATCATTTATTGTTCAAAGATATTCCTTCATACTTAAGGTGATCCCTGGTCCGAAAAAGTGAAAAGTATTTAATCATGATTTTCATCATATATGTTTTAATTACCAGCAATTAAAGCATATCCTTTGGAAAATATTATTAGTTAATATGCTAGACTAATAATATAAGTTTTTCTATGAGAGTTTTCGAAAATGTTGGTTAACATTAATTGGAAATAGGAAAACCGAATTTAGGTACTTTAATGCATATCTTGAGAATATTTTCGGTTTTGGAATTTCCTTGTTGTCCAAACAACCTTGGTCTATAAATACTTGAGTTTGCATTGCTTGCAAACTATCCTAAGAGCCAGTCAAACTTTATTTTTTGTAGTTTCTGGTGGAGCCGTCTATTCGGAGAGAAAAGTACCCTAATTAGGCGAAATCTCTTACGACCGCTCGTTTAAAGACTTCTGTGAGATCAAAAAGTTCTACGAGTACTGTTGGTGGGAAACTATATAATAGTAGTGTTATTAGTTTTCGATTATTAATTTGATTGACTAACGGTTGTTGAAACTTTGATTGCACCTAGTTTGTTTATTCTTAAGAATCTTCTCTTCTGATATAAGATTCACTCAGACTAGATCAAAGTATCGGCGAGATTTTTAGAACAATCTTTGGATCTAAAGATATCTTGTGATAATCCATGTTAATAGACTCCATTCTGTGCGTGATTAATGACAAGAGGATTCAAGTGTTGTTGTGCAGGTATTTGAAGTCAATAGAAGATTTGAAGACGAAAGAATCGGTTTATCTTTGATAGACTTGATTGATTAGTTGCGTGAGATCGGCATCCCTTTATAGTTACTCTTTGAGATCTATATTGATTGATTGCAAATATAGAATTTGATTATTTCGGTAATCAATATTTATATTGATCTAACCAGCAAGATTGATTAGAGTGGTTACCAAACAGATTCTTCCTTTGCTGTTTGGAATACGATCCAAAGGACTAGCTATTCACGTGCGTGACTCTAAAACTTGAAGGCGCGGGGATACTAAGGGAATTAAGTAGCTAGGGGTAGTCTTATTGGTCTCAACTATACGAAGTTGGTATTAGATTTTGTATAGCGGCTTAATTCTGAGAGTATTAAAAACTGGACTAGGTCCCGGGGTTTTCTGCATTTGCGGTTTCCTCGTTAACAAAATCTTGTTGTGCCATTTACTTTACTTTTCCGCATTATAATTGTTTTATCATAATTAAAGAAAATTGCATTTTTTTTGTTGGTAAGTCCAAAATGTATTAAAAAATAGCAAATGTTACAGCAAAAGGTGTAAGAAAAGAGGCAAAACACCCCAAAAACTTACAACCTAATCAATGCGAAAATAAGATACATTGGGTAATTCGATAGACAAAATAAAATCAGGCCTATTATCATAACTCAATCCTTCACCTTCCTCCAACAAGCAACCCCTTTTGGTCATACAATCTGCCGCAAAGTTTGCTTCCCTATAAGAGTGTACAAAACGTATTGTATTATATCTTGCCCTCACAGTCATCTATCTAAACCGAAGAAACCAAGGAACTGCATTGTTGTCACCCGTGTAAACTAAAATAGCACTCATTGAGTCTGTTCTAACGCAAATATTACCAATCTCAAACTTGGTGGCCCATTCTAAACCAACTATCACACAAAAAAGTTCAGCCAAATAGTTAGTTTGCACTCCAAAACCAACACTTATTGCTCCAACCACATTAGCATTAGCAACACGGACAACCACACTAGCACCCGCTCTTCCTGGATTACCCCGCGCCGCTCCATCACAACACAATATCAGCTCATTATTCTCCGGAGGTTCCCAAAAACATTCCTTTGGCACAGCTTGTTTAACCTTTCTATGACGAACTCTAAAGAAATAAAGAACCCGTAAGTCCTCTTGAGAGTTAAACATATGACCCTTAAGTCTTACCGAGTACTCATGAATCTGATTGAAAACTTTCATTTGAAAAAACAGCCAACAAACTCTTTGATTGTCATAGATAAAACCATTACGAGTCATCCAAAGCTCAGATATTATCACCAAAATAGCTAGTAACCATAGGTCCTTAACCATCTTGCTCCTATTCTTGGCAGCTCTATAAGAAGTTATAAGGTTTTGGTGAGGGAGAAGACAAAATACATCAGAAATCCAATTCCAAGCTCGCACTACAAAGCTGCAAGACCATAATATATGCTCCAACGTCTCCTCTTGACTGTTACACAAACATCACTTATTAACAACTTGGTATTTAAATCTAATTTTTACCTTGTCCAACGTTGCACATGCTTCCCTTAAGAGTTTCCAGTTCCTAGCCGCTAAAGTAGGATGTACAGTC
Source organism: Papaver atlanticum (assembly GCA_023531105.1). Classification (NCBI taxonomy): domain Eukaryota; kingdom Viridiplantae; phylum Streptophyta; class Magnoliopsida; order Ranunculales; family Papaveraceae; genus Papaver; species Papaver atlanticum. The sequence continues at coordinate 867,610 of JAJJMB010007312.1, forward strand.
GACCTCCACAACAGATTAGTTCCCTCCAAAGATGGATACCTACGTCTAACCAAATCCTTGGCCGAACGGATAGAAAACAAACTGTTATAGTCTGGCTTCCACACTTTGTAGTCATCACCCCCCCATCGGAATAGGTAGATTAGTTAAGTCCACCACAGCAGCTAACAGATTCTGACGCACAATATCAGTGAAAACCCACGCCCCATTATGAATAAAATCACTGACATATATGTTACGGTCCAAATTCTCCTGCCCAATCATATCAGCAATACAAATATCACTACACCATGCATCAAAGTACACAGAAGTAGTCCTTCCATCACCGACCAACACCCTAGAATTGAACTGAACTGAACTTCACTATACACCCATTTAAAACCCCAGAAAAATTGAAGATTTAGTGTAACCCACCATCTGACCATTGCGACCATAGAATTTAGCACAAAGATACAGATCCCAAACCTTTTTAGAGTTGCGAATATTCCATCATAACTTCATAAGCATGGCTTTATTCATAACACGCATTTGAGTAATCCCAAGACCACCTTCATTGTAAGGAGCACAAACCTTATCGTAAGAAACCATAAAAGATCTACTCACCTGAGAATCCCCCGACCACAAGAAATTTTGAATAGCAACTTCACATTGATGAATAAACTTCCTAGGCCATTTGTAAACATCCATATTATGGATAGAATAGCTCACAATCACCGACTTGACAAGCACCACTCTATCTTGAAAAGATAACATCCTCCCTTTCCAACCCGCTAATTTTTCCTTAATCTTCTCAACCACATTACTAACATGGTGATATTTAACCGCCCCCGGCATAACCTTTACCCCCAAATATCTATCTGGAAAAGTAACAATATTCATGCCTAAAAAATCAGCAATGGATGCCCTCCTCCTCAAAGAGCCGCCTCCATAATAGATTTTTCTCTTTTCACGACTCACGGTTTGACCCAAAGCACGTTGATACGAACCAAGTAAAGTAACCAAATTTCTCAAACTTTTCATGTTACCTTTGCAAAATATCATGATATCATCAGCAAAAAGTAGATGAGTAGGAGAAATACCTTTTCTGGTGACCATAGTTGTCATACTCCCCTCACGAAATAATTTCGTGATATTTCTACTTAAGACATCTTCAATCAACACAAAAATCAAAGGCGATAATGGGTCACCCTGCCTAAGACCCCTATCGATGCTGAAAAAATCTTCAGGGCTACCATTAACAAGGACAAATATTCTAGCTGACTTTAAAATCTGCAAAATCCAATCACACCAATCATTTGAAAACCCATAGTGTTTAAAAACAGCCAAGATAAAAGACCAGCTAACCGTATCGAAAGCTTGTGTAATATCAAGCTTTAAACCCACATTACCCTCCTTGCGCTTAATCTGAAGTTCATTCACCATTTCTGAAGCTAAACTGATATTCTCACGAATATTTCTACCCTTCATAAAGGCCACTTGCTCCTCCGAATCTAAATTTCCCAAAACACTTCCCAAACGGGTATCTAGAATCTTAGTAAAAATATTGAAAAAGAAATTACTAAGACCTATTGGTCTGAAGTTCTTAAGAGTATTAGCACCTCTTTCCTTGGGCAAAAGCAATAACAAGCTAGAATTTACTCCATGTGGAATAAATTTGTTGGTACAACAAAATAAAATGGCCTTCACTTAGTCCTCACAAATGATTTCCCAGCAATGCCTATAGAAAAAACCAGCATACCCATACGGACCTGGAGTACTATCCGCTCCCAAGCCAAAAACAGCCTCATGAATCTCCTCCACAGAAGGCAAGCGATCCATAAAGTCACTCTCCTCAACAGATATGCTATCATGCTCAATATTAAAAAGAGAATCCACTGGAACAAAAGTATCCCCATTAAACTTAGCTTGATAATAATTCACAATCAGGTCTCTGATTTGATCACAATCAGTAACAGTAACTCCAGTATCATCCACCAACTCAGAGATAGTATTACTACTCCTCTTCATACGAATGCTATTATGAAAGAAGCTAGTATTACTAGCCCCCTCCACAAGCCATTGATTCCTAGACTTTTGCTTCAACATTGTAACCAATTGCATCTGAATGTCATTAACCTCAACTTGCGCATCCTTCATCTAATTTTTCTTTTCAACATTGAAAGGATCATCATCAGTCACTCGAATAGCTCCCTCAAGTCTAAGTTGCGCCTGTTTTAGCCTAACATGAACATTACCAAACACCTGCTGATTCCACAATTTTATCGCCACCTTGAGATGCTTCAATTTTTGAGAAAAAATAAAAGCCGGAGACCCAACCAGAGGAGCATTCCAACTATCCCGACCCATTCTCATGAAATCAGAATGTAAGAACCACATCTTATGCACAAGAAAAGGAGCTCTACGAGGCCTAGTATTCATAAATGGATAGCCAATAAGTGGAAAATGGTCAGAAACTTCCCTAGGAAGAGCTTTACACCGCAAATTCTCAAAACGAGTCAACCAAAATTCATTGATCACTACCCTGTCAAGTTTACTAATAATTCTTCTAGCTCCCGACTGCCTATTTGACCAGGTGAAGTTACAACCCAAAGCTTCCGCTTCAAACAGGCTATTATCATCTAACCAATCAGTAAACTCATTAACAACCACAGTTCTTGGAGTAGCACCACCCTTCTTTTCTTCATTGAGCAAAATACAATTGAAATCCCCAATTACCAACCATGGCACTTGCTGCAAGATCTCTCCTTGTAACCTGATTAGAACTAGCATGAACCAAGGAAACATATACACCATCTACAGAAATCGTAATAGCCTGACAATATTTATTCACCACCGTAGGTTCTGAAAAATTCAGAGACCACATAACCCACAAATTCCCAATAGAAGAATCCGTGGAGTTATGAATTAATGAACTATGAAAACCATCAATTTTGAACCATTGCATGGACCTAGAGGAAACATCCACTCTTGGCTCTGATAGACGCATTTATGTGTCTATTTTCATCTCTATTGTGTATAATGTTAGTACCCATTTTTGTACTTATTTTGGTATTTTATCTCTTTGTAGGTGTTTTTTGGAGAAATAAGCTTTTGAGGCGAAATTGGCTCGAAAACTTGATAAATGCAACCCAGGGGACGAGTGTTATGCGGACTCCAGCAATGGATAAGGGGTGACCATTGGATAAGGGGTAACCTTTCCCCTTCACGTTCAAATTCAGAATTTGGGCGGGAAACCAAAAACGTGAAGGTTGTTTTCTGGCAGTTTTGGTGGTAGTGATTTGGAGGAGTTTAAGGTCGATTAAACCTCTGATTTTCATAGGGTAGACTCCTTATGGGTCTAGGAATCTTACATGGGTGTTGAAATCGATTAAACTTGGCTCAATCGACGGGTTTTGATCTCAACAGCAAAATATGGAAAGTCACGTGTGTGACCGATTTTAGGAAATTTTAGAGAGATTAAAGGAAAGATTTTCTTCCCAAAGCTTAATATCTATCTAAGGAAGAGTTTAGAATCAAAAGGAAAGCCCAGATATGCGTGGAAATTCTAAAACAAGAAATTGCCGCAACTTTGCCGTGCAGAGAAAGAAAGAGATTTTGGAGAGATTTAATCGCTCTTTTTGATATAAATAGATTGGTTGGGTCATGTAGAAGGGGTGTCGAGAGTTTTGGTGGCTGAGAAGGGCTGAGGAGTGAGAAATCAAGACGAACAGAAAGCTACCTGCTGCTGTTTTCTGCTGGTGCGGAGCTGAAGAACACGAAGAACATAAGACGCACAAGGAACAGTCGCAAAGAACACGAAGAACTTCGACCCACAACGAACCGTCGCAGAAGCAGTCTTATATTCAACTACAGAAAGTTGTTATCGTTTTTGACTGTCTTTGCTTAATACTTTCAGCGACCATTACCTTCCTTACAACAAGCTTTCTGTAACTATAGCTCGTCCTTTCTAATAAAAACACCTTATTTGATCAATGAAATCAACTTTTGAGCATATTTCTAATATGAGGAGCTAAACCCCAACACTGGGATGACGGAGGAAGCCCTATTTCACGCATGTGGTAATTCTAATAATTCTTTTATGACTATTTGCATTAATTTTTAATTGATTTATGATTTTTATTGAATGGGTGTGATATTGTTTGATGATGTATGCTTGGTCAATGTATTTTTTATACATCATGCTTTTGATTTACAGTCATTGCTTTTCAAAAGTCTACTTTTGGCAAAGAATAAGAGTCCATAGTTTTTTTAATATTTGCGTTATAATTGATTAGAATTATTATTTGAATCACATGAATGAAATTTGGTGGAATCCTAAGTCCCAGTAACTCTCGCACCTTTGTAATATTTTTGTAAATATTTTTATTAAATTTAAAAACTCGAATCTTCACAAGTCCGAGAGTTTGAACTCATTTACTACAACAACTTTAAAATCACATCACAGCAATTCCAATAATATCAGGTTTAAAATCTTTAACTAACTCCTTAAGTTTACATTGTGCTTCATCACGCACAATACCGTTAATATTCCAAAAGAGAACTCGCATTAATAACCAGATTTTTTGGGGCTAGGAACTTTAACACGCTGCGTTGATCTGCTAGTGTCTTTCTTTTGGAAAGTTTCACCTTGCTTAAAACTTCTATCATTCATAGTTTTGCCACCTGAAGGTGCGCCTTCCTTAGTCAAGTCAGACTTATTTTTAGTACTTCTAGCCGCACCAATCCCAGTAATAGACTGACAAGGAATACCAGACCTTAAAGGAATAGATGAAGAAACATACCGTGAAAGAATTGCTGGAACTTGGTTATTCCATCTGCCCCAACTTGTATCATAAGTCTCTAAGACAGCATCATTGTTCTCACCTAAACCTAGCTCATTATTTAAAGCATCAAATTGATTAGGAGAGACCACACATTCACGAGTAAACAAACTGTCAGTTAAAGAAGTGCCTGACGAAAGAACCACAGTCCTATCAACTACAGGATTCCTACTCTCCCTCGCTTCAGAACCCGTAGTTGACTTGGTTTTAACAAGCTCACTCACCGGAGCCCTTTGAAACCAATGCTGCATGTTCAGCTACCTTAAGCTTAGTTCTTGCCAATTCAGCTAAGGCAGAGTTCGCAACAGCTTCAGACCTATTTAATTCATCCTACAACTGTATATCAACAGTTTCAATAGCACTCCCTGACATAACTTCCCTCTCTTCTAAATTGATAGCCACAGAAGCAACCGCAACTTCGTCAACATGCTGGCCATGCACAGCAGCAGATTGCCTCACACTAGTCAAGTTGTTAACAACCTCAGGAAAAAAAGGAATTACCGTAGCATTCTTCCCTTTTTTCTTACGACCAGCTTCTTTCCATTCAGTGCCAACGTTAGTAGTATTATTGTTCCCAATATCAGAAGTATTAGCCTGCATTTTCTGTCCTTGAGAAGAACTCTGAATTAGTAAACTGTTTGCACTGTTCTTTGGTTTCCTACGGCATTCTGAATCAGAATGACCAATAAGCTTACACTTAGAACAAAACTTAGGCTTCTTTTGAATTTCAAAACTCTGCCAGAAATCCAAACCACCTACTATTACGTGAATAGCATCAGTGTTTATCTCTGCAAAATTAATATCAATTAAAACTGAGGCAAAGTGGCCATACTCATGAGCAAGAGTACGTTTATCAACCACAATGGGTGTTCCTAGGGTTTTACCAATAGCCAGCAAAGTCTTTTTAATCCAAAATTCTACAGGCAATCCCGAAAACTTAACCCATACGGTAGCATGGGATGTTTTATGCTTGTCCACATCAAACCCTGGAAACCATTCCATGAGATTGAGTTTTTGTTGATCAAAAATCTAGGCTTCAACGTTGAGTAGTTTGTCTTTGTACTCCTGAGATTGCAACTTAATAAAAAAGCCTCTATTCATGGGCCGAATTGGACACGACCTTGACCTAATTGCCATTGTTGTTCAAATTTATTCTTCACATCTTGAAAGTTAATCCCCTTTAGATCTAAACGACCAATGAGACTGAACTTCCATAATTCACATCCTTCATTATAAAAAACATCAGGTATAAAAACTGCTAGTTTCCCATCCTTTACCGTAGGGTTTGGTAGCTTGGATAAATCAAAAGTAGTAGCCGGAAGCTATTTTTTTCCCATCACCTTTTCAGCATAGGTTAAAACTCTAGTTTGAGGTGGATCAGGAAGATCCCCCATCTCAAATCACCCAAGGATGATCGAGATAAGAGATGAAAAAAAGAAAGTTTAAAAAACCCTAAAAAAATCGCCAGGGGAGGGAATTTTTTTAGGAGAGAGAAAAAAAGATAATCTTTACTATCTTTGGCTTTTAACGGATCTCCAACCCAAGCTAAAGAAAAATGCACTTGTACGTTAATTCTGTAACACTTGATATTGATCCTATATAGTTTCGGTTATTACCGAACCTATTATCAAGTGCACACTTTGTTGTTGTATCGTCTCGATCTTGTATCCATAGTCAATCATACAAGTGACCTTGTTGTTGTATTGTCTCGATCTCGTATCCATAGACGATCACACGAAGTTTGAACCGAATTTGTTGTATTGTCTCGACTCTGTCCATAGACGATCACATTCGGTAGAGGACTTATAGGTGGATAAACAAAAGATTATGGTGTATTTCGGAACCCTCGTCTTTTCACAATTGGTCTTTAAAGTATGTAAAAGTACTACGCACCGATGTAACAACCATTAAGTAGATTGACTTGTTATATAGTAAAACTCAATTGAGTATTCTAATAAGTTGTTATACGCTACAATCTTCAACAACAAAGGTGCTTAAAATATCATATGCAGAACTGTGGAAGAACTTGAAGTACGAAGAAATCAAGCATATGTTGAAGATTCAAGAAATCAAGCATTACGGAAATTGAGCTGAAAGGTTTATTTTATTGAATCCATATATATTGATATTTTTGTCCCTAAAATTGGTAAAAAAGGAGACTATAAGAGCATCGCTCGGTCGAACTCGCAATTTTTGCTATCTCAAGCTTGTTGTCAATGTTAGATGTATAAAACTATATCTTGATTTATAGTCTATTAAAGTCAAGTCTCGGACTAGGTTTAGATCATGGTAGTTGAGTATCAATGTTAGAGACTAGCTCGGTTGAACCCACCAAGCGTTGGTATGTCAAGTTTGGTTGTCATATTTTAGTGAATCAAAACTCATTTAAAGAGTCGCTTGATTATTTACTAGAGTATCTTCGTATAGGTTAGCTAGTAAGTTACTAGGATATGAGACTTACAAGTATTACGTGAAGACTTGAAGAATGTGAAGAAGTAAAGAGCTACAACGACGACATCATCCTTCCACTTGAGGTTAGTAATATTTGACTTGAACCGTTTCATTCCTAACGTATCTTTCAAGTCGTGCATATTGAAAACATAACTGCGAAGATGTGAATGATTATATTCTAGTTAGACATAGTATTAAGGAATTACAATTCGAAGTATAACGTTTATCTTTTGAACTTCGTATATAAGACATCGACATAATCGTATGAATGTTATTGTGATTATGTATGGGTATGGGTGAAGATTTCATCCTAGGAAACAATGTTTTACATTCGTTTAAAGGAAGTAAATTCATGAACTTGTTTTGTGAATCAAAAGGGAAATCGCTAGGCATATTGGTATTTGTTATTCATTGCAAATCTTTGGATTACCAATATGTGTGTTTAGTATAACCGCTCATAACTTGTTTATGTATCTTGGTAAAACTATTCACAAGGCCTGACTTTTGTATTGGTATGACTTTTATTAGTGAAACCGATCTTAAGTAATCACCGGAGATGGTATGATCGATTTGTTGTAATTTGTATGACCAACTCTAGACATTGGGGAACCGATCCTAGTAAGAGGTGCAACCGATCACAAAAGGGGAATCGATCCTTGTAAGAGGTGCAACAAGTTTTTAGTTATTGGGGAACCGATCCTATGAACATGTGCAACAAATACAAGTTAGATACCATATATATGTGGGAATCGATCCTAGTACCTAGTCAACCAAGTTTTGGTAACTAGCGTGACTAATTCTAGTACCCACATGGAGGTAGAACCGAAGCTTGTTTTGGTGGAACCGTTAAACCCATGGTTGGTGATTTGATAGGATAATCAATCACATAGTTCTTGGAAGTCGGATGAACCAATTCTAAACTTGTTTGGAAGTGTGGCAAATCGGTTCCAAGATGGTAAATATGAAAAAGGATTTACCAAGTAAAGATGTCGACATACTTTGAACACGTGCAGTAATTTTTACCTTTTATTGTTCAAAGATATTCCTTAATAGCTAAAGGAGAATCCCGGATCGAAATAAATTGAGAATCTTTTAATTAAGGTTTTTAGTTTTATATGCTTTTAATTTCCAGCAATTAAAATGCATATCTTTAGAAAATTAAAATTAGTAATGGGCATTTACTAGTTGGAGATTTCTAAGAGATTTTGGTCAATATTTGGACAGAGCATTTCCAGGAATTTTGAAAACCAAATTTGGAAATATATTGCATATCTTTAGAATATTTTCGGTTTTGGAAATTCCTTGGTGTCCAAACTTCCTTTGTCTATAAATATTGAAGTTTGCATATCAAGCAAACTAATCCTCAGAGCCAGCAAAAATACCTAGTTGTGTTAGTACTGGTGGAGCCGCCTATTCAGAGAGGAAAGTAACCTAATTAGGCGAAATCTCTTACGGCCGCTCGGTTTAAAGACTTCTTTGGGATTGAGAAGCTCTATTAGTACCGTTGGTGGGAAACTAGATAATTGCAGTTTACTATTAGTTTTCGATTGATTTGATTGACTAACGGTTGTTGAACTTTGATTGCACCTAGTTTGTTTATGCTTGAGAATCTTCTCTTCTGATATAAGATTCACTCAAACTAGATCGAAGTTTCGACGGGAGATCTTTAGACTGTTTGTAGATCTAAATACGTCTTGTGATAATCCATTGTTAACAGACTCCGTCTGTGTATGATTGATCACAAGAGATTCAAGTTGATTGTGTGCAGGAGTTTATTGAAGATCTAAGAAGATTTGAAAACGAAGAAGATTTCTGATTTGGGTTCATAATCTTTGGTGTGCACAATACTTATTTTTGTTAAAGGGGATCCAACTATAATCGGTTTATCCTTGTGATAGATTTCATTGATTAGTTGAGTAGATCGGCATCAATAAAATTCTTTGTGATTCAAAGTATTGATTGCGAAATCTGGACAATTACTTTGGCAGTTGTTATTGGATAGATCAAAGGATCTGGCAAAGGAGTTTATTGAGATAAACGGAAGAGCCTTTTGTCAAACTCATATCACTTGGTTGAAAAGAGTTGTTACCAAACAGATTTGTTGTTCCTTTACTGTTTGGACTACGAACCAAAGGAATTGTTCCAAGTGCGTGACTTATCAACAAGTTGGAGACGCATGGATACAGACGGAACTAGGTGAACTATAGGTTTAGTTGCTTGGTCTCAACTATACGAAGTTGGTTTGATTTTGTATAGCGGCTTAATCCTGAGAGTATTCAATTCTGGACAAGGTCCCGGGGTTTTTATGCATTTGCAGTTCCTCGTTAACAAAGTCTTGCTGTGTCTTTTACTTTTCTATTTCCGCAATTATAATTGTTTTATTATAATTAGAAGTAAAATACACAAACGTTAATTCCTATTTACTTGATAGTAATCCTATTGTGTTTGGTTAAGTCCGAACCATTTATCAAGTAAACATACTTCGTTGTTGTATTGTCTCGATCTTGTATCCATAGTCAATCACACAAGTTATCTTGTTGTCGTATTGTCTCGATCTCATATCCATAGACGATCACACGAAGTGTAAACCGATTAGTTGTATTGTCTCGACTCGGTCTATAGACAATCACTTTCGGAGAAAGGACTTATAGGTGGAAAAGTTTTAGATTGAGGTATATTTGGGTACCCTCATCTTTTCAATCAAACATCACTGAATTGCTCTGAAAGATTGAAGACTTAAGAACAAACAAAGACATTTTATAGAACTTCATCAATAAAGAGTTATGTGAAGACTGACATATCATATTCATTCATTGTATCTACTATTTTATCTTATGGGACGTTGTCATATGATTTTTGTGGATATTGCGGGAAAAAAATTCGAGTTCAAGCTTGTCTTGTTTAAACTCTCGAAATATGATTCAGACAATAGATGTTCATAGATCCTTAGCATTCTTAGTTATACCAATTTATTATTTATAAACCATTTTTGCTTCAAGTTTATCATTTTGAAATTGCCCAAGCAACAGTGTATATTGTCTATGGCTACTAAGAATGTTTCAATATTAAGAATAAGAGATTTTTATAACTTGTTAGAGCAAGGTACGTATACCCAGTATGCATACCTATTGTCAGTCTGAATTCCGCGAACTGTAGAGGTTTGCAAACCCTTTACATCTGAGTTCGGAAATGGGGGTAGGTTTGCAAGCCTGGTTTGTATACCCCAACGATCTGACTTTGCGAACTGCCAAGAGGTATGCAAACCTATACAGTTCCATATGAAAAAAGTTCACGAATTATTTATAGGACTATGTTCGCTTTTGCTACAACTCTCATAGACACTTCTAAGACAACTTTATTCACAAAATCACTTTGGACTTGTGGATTATTATTTAATCTTGAGTGTTACTGAACACCGTTAGTACTTGTAAGTTCAAAGGCTTACTTAGCCGCTATGGACTATTATTATGCATGTTCCATAATTCTGTATTCTTTTGTGTAAATTCAATGCAGACTTTTTACATGCTTACATGAATTCCTAACAAGGAATTTCATCTAAACTGAGAAAGTGTTTGCTTGAATATCAAGAAAACCTAGATTGAGTTCAAAGCTATCTGTAGCCTTACAAATCTATAAATAGAGAGTCTCTTGCAGATGGATTTCTTAAACCTTGGCACTCTTGTGTCCTAGTTGCAAAACTAGAGTCGTCCTCTATAACCTAGGGTTTCTTTACAAAACTTAATTAAGTTATTGATGTGAAATTTTAGTTGTAGTGAAAGTGGTGAGTAAAGTTCGTTCAACTCGGGCTTGTGAAGGATTTTTGAGAATAAAATTGTTTCAATAATAATAAGAAAATACCGAGACTCTGGATTCCACCATTGACCAATTAATTGATAAACTCTAATCAATATTCATGCAATATTCTTCTTTAAAGTGATTCTAATATTTGCCTTTAATAGATTTTTGAAGTAGTAGTTGTAATCACAAAGCATGAAACATCAAAAGTTTTAAAACCTAGCATGTTCCATCAAAACAACTCACAACTACTCAATAAAAATCAATTTTTCTTTTAAGTTCTATGCAAATAATCATGTAAAATAATTGCAATAAATAATTAAAATAGAACTATACCACTTTTCATGGAACAATGGCTTCCTCCGTCGCCTCGGCTAAGGGGTTTAGCTCCTCATATTAGAAATATGCTCAAAAGTTGATTTCATTGATCAAATAAGGTGTTTTTATTAGAAAGGACGAGCTATAGTTACAGAAAGCTTGTTGTAAGGAAGGTAATGGTCGCTGAAAGTATTAAGCAAAGACAGTCAAAAACGATAACAGGTTTCTGTAGTTGAATATAAGACTGCTTCTGCGACGGTTTGGTGTGGGTCGAAGTTCTTCGTGTTCTTCGCGACTGTTCCGTGTGCGTCTTATGTTCTTCGTGTTCTTCAGCTCCGCACCAGCAGAAAACAGCAGCAGCAGCGGCCTGTAAACCTCTGATTCTCGCCTCCTCAGCCCTCCTCTGCCACCCAAACTCTCGACACCTCTTATATATGACCCAACCAATCTATTTATATCAAAAAGAGCGATTAAATCTCTCCAAAATCTTGCGAAATCTCTTTCTTTCTCCTCACGGCAAAGTTGCGGCAATTTCTTGTTTTAGAATTTCCAGGCATATCTGGGCTTTCCTTTTGATTCTAAACTCTTCCTTAGATATATATTAAGCTTTGGGAAGAAAATCTTGACTTTAATCTCTCTAAAATTTCCTAAAATCGGTCACACACGTGACTTTCCATATTTTGCTGTTGAGATCAAAACCCGTCGATTGAGCCCAGTTTAATTGATTTAAACACCCATGTTAGACTCCTAGACCCATAAGGAGTCTACCCTATGAAAATAAGAGGTTTAATCGACCTCAAACACCTCTAAAAATCCATCACCAAATCTGCCAGGAAACACGCTTTTAAGTTTTTGGTTTCCCGCCCAAATTCAGAATTTGAACGTGAAGGGGAAGGTTACCCCTTATCCAATGGTCGCCCCTTATCCGTTGCTGGAGTCCGCATAACACTCGTCCCTTGGGTTGCATTTATCAATTTTTCGAGCCAATTTTGCCGCAAAAACCTATTCCTCCAAAAACACCTACAAAGGGATAAAATACCAAAATTAGTACAAAAATGGGTACTAACAATATACACAAAAGAGATGAAAAATAGACACATAAATGCGTCTATCAGTTATGACTTTGAAGACTTCACTTAGGGATTTGTGAACCCCGGCCAGACAATCTTTTTACCTGATAGTATCTGGATATTGTTCCACTAGTTATTGAAGTTCGCAAATTTTATATCAGAACAAGATAAATATAAATCAAAGAGTTCTCTTTCTCTGGGACTTTGTGATTCCTCGAGATAGATATCTAAACTCTTCTTGGATTTGTTTGGATTGTTCTTGAGAGGTGTTTAGTGATATAGGCTTCTCTTTGATAAGAGCGTAATTGTTCCGGATCCGTGAGGTTTGCTAGACTTCTCTACTACAGACAGATTTCCAAACCTTGATTGAAACATATCAATAAAGAAATCAATAGGTTATCTGTTAGAGGCAGATCTGTTAATATTCTTTTAAAGAGAATAGAGATTCTGCTAAGAGTTTTACTGGTGCTTGAATACTACTGAAGCAGGGAAATTTTGTGAGTATATTTTGTCTTTATATTTAGTCCAAAGTTTAATAATAGTCAAGAGGCATAACAACTTAAATCAGTGTGTGTTTAATCTGAACTAGGTCACGGGGTTTTTATCTTTCACTTCCACAATCAATATGTACATACGAAAGGCCCATGTACCTGATTGTGCAGAAGATTTCTTGGACGATCTCAAAAATCATTATCCAAGATCAATCTAGTCTTGTCCGCATTAAGAAGATCCGAGTTCTGACAAGTATAAAAACTTATAATATATCTTTCAAGATATGAATTCAACAAGAATAAGTCTTGTTGTTGATCTAAAATAATAAGGACTTAAACTATCTAGATTGATAACACACTACTTGTGTTATACTTGTTATAAAGATAAACAATATAATGCGGAAAGGAAAAATACAAGACACCAGAAATTTTGTTAATGGCAAAACTGCACTTACAAAAGAACCTCGGGACCTCGTCCATCTTTGAACGCCACTGTATTAAACTGCTACAGATACTAGACTACTAGCAGACTTCAGGCCGGGATGTAGTTGAGACCGAATTAACCCTCCAATCAATTCAGCTGTAGTCGTGTTTTTTCTCTTAAATCTCGCAAGATTTTATACGTTTGATTCCATTAGTTGATGTCCTTTACATCCTAAGTGTTAATTCAACCTTAGTGAAGACTTATGATACATATATGCCTCTAACAGACAAGCATATTTGATTTCCCTTTTGATATGCTTCAATCTAGGTTTGGAAATATTTTTGCAATAGACAAAGTCCAGCAAATCTCATGGATCCTGAACACTTACACTCTGTTAGAAGAGAAGCCTATATCGCTAACCACCTCTCAAGAACAATCCAAACAGATTAAAGAAGAGTTTACATAATCTTGGGGAATCACAAGGTCTGAGATGAAGAGAAATTATGTATTTCTATCTATCTTGTTCCTTATCTAAAGTCTGTGAACTTCAATAACCAATAGAACAAGATCCGGATACTAGAACTATCAGGTAAAATAATAGTCTTACCGGGCTTCATAAATCCCAAGTGAAGTCTTCAAGTTCGCAACCTAGAATACAGTTCTATGAATAACCTAGGTTATATATGATGATTCTAGCTTGGCAACTAGGACACGAGAGTGCCAGGGATTAATAAATCATGTTGCAATAGTCTCTCTATTAATAGATTTTCAAGGCTACAAAATAACTTTGAATTCAAGCTTTCTCAGTTTAGGTGAAATTCTTATTAGGAATTCATGTAATAATGTGAAAATCCCGGCTTGAAATTACATAGAAGGATACGCGTTATGGTACAGATTTCTAGAACAATGCACAATGATGGTGCATAGGGGAAAGTATGCCTTTAAACTTACAAGCACATAGTGGTGTTCAATAACACTCAAGACTTAACAATAATCCACAAGCCCATAGTGATTTAGTGAATTAAGTTGTCTTATAAGTGTCTATAAGAGTTGTAGCAAAAGAGAACATAGTCATATAGAATAGTTCGTGACCTTCTGCTAAACTGGAACTGTATAGGTTTGTAAACCAGGTTTGCAAACTGCTGGCAGTTCACGGAGTCAGGCCCTAAGGATTTGTAGACCTTGGCAGTTCGTGAAGTCAGATTCAAGGGGTTTGCAAATCTACCCATATTCCCTAACTCAGATGTAAAAGGTTCGCAAGTAAAAAAAGACAGTTTAAATAAAATTTGAATTTGAACCTGTTATGAAAATATCAACTACATACACAAGTGCAACTGTAACTTGATCACCCATTCTGTGTACAAACAAAGAATTATCTGCAGAGGAAACAAATTTCAATGCAGTAAGAGCATTTTCAACTCATACCAGGCCCTTGGAGCCTGGTTTAACCCATAAATGGACTTGTGAAGTAAGCATACATGATTTTGCTTCTCTAGATAAACATATCCTGATGGTTGAATCATAAACCTTTCTCTTAGATATCACCATGCGAAAAATCATTACTGACATCAACTTGGTGAATCTTCCAGGCATACAGTACATCGTATAGAAAGTACAATTCTGATTGTTGTTGGTTTAGCGACTTGGCTGAATATTTCAGCAAAATCAATCTCTTCTTACTGATGAAATCCCTTTGCAACTAGTATAGCTTTATATTTATCAATTGTATCATCAGGATTCTGCTTTCTCCTCAAAACTTACTTACACCCAATAACATTTTGATCTGGAGAAGGATCAATTAGAGACCAAGTACCAGCATCTAGTAATGCCTTGTACTAACTATCCAGTACAGGATACCAATCTTTGCTCTTCTTAGCCTGTCGAACACAAGTAGGTATAGAAGAATCACACATCAAAGTAACATGTAAGGGGTGTTTAATGGCACAATATGATTTTGGTTTGATTATTTCATTTTTAACTCTGGTAGTCATGCTACGATCATTCATAATAATATGATTAATTGTAGTATGTGATGAACAAGCAGAAGAAGATGATACTATAAGATCATAAGAAGTAGGAACAGCTAGCTGAGAAGATAAGATACTAGCGTCAGAAGTGACACTATAATTGGAGTCATGTGTGGCCGAAGTAGTAGGAGAAGTTAAAGATTGATAAGGCAGACTCATTGAGATGAACATGCCTAGAAATATATACTAAATACCAGTTAGAGGATCAAGACATATATATCCTTTATAAGATTGACTATAACCCAAAAATATACAATGCTTACTCCTAGGCTCAAGCTTGTTGGTGGTGTAAGGTTTAAGCCATGGAAAATAGGGACAGTCAAAGACTTTTAAAAATGAATAATCAGGATTTTTTATAAAATAAGAACTCAAATGGATAAATAAAGCCTATTGAACTGGTACGGAGTCTGTATATGAGAAAGCTGGCGGTGTGAAATGCACCGACCCAGAATTTAGTTGGCAAACCAGACTGCATTATTAATGTCCTAGCAACACCTAGTAGATGTTTTTGCTTGACCTTAGAAAATCCATTTTGTTCTGGAGTGTGAGGACAATGATAGTTCATGATGAATTCCTTTTAATAATAAAAATTCTTTGAGAAGAGTATTATCACCACCATAAATTATGATGCATTTAACAGATAAAGATATAATTTTTTTTATGTAAGCAACAAGAAATTAATGTATTTTTGAAGCCAGATTTATTGATTAAAGGAAATACCCAATAGAACTTGGAATAGTCATCTAGAATATTGGTATAATCGAATGAACCTGAGACAGAGGCAACATGATAAGAACCCCAAAGATCCATATGCAATAACTCAAAGTCTATTACAAAATAAAGGCTTACTGGACAGGTGAGTAATTGGTAAATGAAGGTTCAATCTCTGAAGAGTTTGAAAGCAAGGATGAACAAGTCTTCTGGGAATAATGGTGCTGTCAGAAGTAACAGCTGATAAAGCATGAGTTTCAATGCTGAAGTTGATAAGATAGACACATTTTTATGTGGCCCTTGCAAAATAATCTTCCCAGATCTCAGTTCCTTTACAGTGAAACCATGGGAAGTAAAAGTTATCTCATAATTGTTATCATAAGTGAATTTATGAACATAAAGTAAACTGTGAGAAAAATTCAGAACAACTAAGACTTTGTTAAGGGATAATGAATGATTACTAGCATTTATGCTAGAAGAACCAAAATGAGTAATATGCGTACCTTGCCCATTAGCTGTTGTGATTGGAAAAGCGGGGGTACAAAAACCACACCCAATATTTCATTAGGCAATTTGTATGGACTAACTCCAATATAATTCCAAGAGAATCAACTAGACAGTCAGACTCAATCAGGGAAATATATCCAAGAGTTATATCTCTGTTTCTCAATGTTATCAACAAATCAAACAGATAGAAATCCGTGAGCCTGATTATTATGAGACACAACTTGAACGGTACCAAAGATCAATGTTCAAGTGTCAATAAATTTCAATCAACAACCAAAGGTTAGATTTACCAATTGATTGAACTACGCACAACCTGTGATATTTCAATTATATAAACAAATATAATGCGGAAAAGAAATAACACAGATACCAGAAGTTTTGTTAACGAGGAAACCGCAGATGCAGAAAACCCCCGGGACCTAGTCCATATTTGAACACCACACTGTATTAAGCCTCTACAGACACTAACCTACTACAAGTTAACTTCGGACTAGAACGTAATTGAGCCCTAACCAATCTCACACTGATCAAGGTACAGAAGCGTTCCTTACGTCTCTGAATCCCAGCTGGACTCTTCGCATTTGATTCCCTTAGCTGATCTTACCCACAACTAAGAGTTGCAACAACCCAAAGTCGTAGACTTTATAAACAAATCTGTCTCCCACGGAAAAGTCTATTCTGATAGATAAATCTGTCTCCCACAGAAATACATATGAAGTTTTTGTTCCGTCTTTTAATAAATCAAGGTGAACATGAACCAATTGATAATCTGGTCTTATATTCCCGAAGAACAGCCTAGAAATATCAATCACCTCACAATAACTTAACTATATGGTAGTAGAACAAGTTATTGTGGAATCACAAAGAATGATATGAAGAGCTTTGTGATTACTTTTTATATCTTACCTATAGGAGATAAATCTCGAGCAAATCTTAGAGAAGATAGTACTCAATACGATAGAACACACAACTACAGAGAAAATAGCTGGGTCTGGCTTTAGAATCCCAATGAAGTCTTTAAGTCGTTAACCTATAATGGTTTTAGGAAAAACCTAGGTTAAAGGAGAATCGACTCTAGTCGCAACTAGTATCACACAGGAGGTATGGGGATTAGGTTTCCCAGTTGCTAGAGTTCTCCCTTATATAGTCTTCAAATCAGGGTTTGATAGCTTTGAAACAAAGCAATCAATATTCACCGTTAGATGAAATCCTGATTTAAGATTCAAGCTAAGTTTTCTTAAAACTAAAGCAACATCTCTCCACCGTTAGATGGACTTAGCTTGTTACACATAAATGAAATATACCTTCATTTAGATATAGGTAACCGTACCTAAATGTGTATATTGAGTTGGCTCAAAAACAGTTAACCGAAGTTAGCCATATGAATACTTTTGTGTTAACCACATTCATCTTAATACTTCTAGATCAAATGATAATCAAATGAATCTAATTACGTTACTCATAGAGTTGTTCAATTGCTTATATTCTCATAGAAGTATACAAGACACAATTGAAGCAAACTCGGATTGATTCAAAAGAATCAGTTCATGAACACTTTAGCCACGGTTTGCAAAGATTGCATTCCTTAATATATAAATGTATTTGTTCATGAGTATGAAATCATACTTAACCGATTTTAGAACTTAACCACATAAGTTTGCAAACGAGTACGCAAACTTAAGTTTCGGACTTTGATCTTTTCCGACAATTCGCAAACGGGCACGCATAATGTCATTCCGGACCGAACTCAGGTGAAACAGTTTGCAAACGGGTATGCAAACTTCGTTCCCGGACTTTAACAGTTAAAACTGTTCGCATACGGGTATGCATACTTGGTTCCTGGACCTGAATTATTCTTACAACAGTTTGCATACTGGTATGCATACTGTGCTATATCCAGACAATGGTTAATTGTTCTAAACTCCCATTTCAATCATTGAAACATTCTTAGAAGACGAAAATAGCTATCTCACACAAACTATTAGCTTATAAGAAATTTTCAAGTGATCGAATGATCAATACGAAACATTCCGAGTCTAGATCAAATGACTGTCTCACACAAATCATGTAAGATGTTACAAGGGGATTTTCACATGATCATCTTTTGACTTTCGTCAAAAATAATGATAAACAAAGTTCAAGCAAAAATATTTCCAACACATATTTTGAGAAAGATATAAGCGAGTTAAACTCAACTCGAAATATCAAATGTGTATAATGTAAAGTCTATATAGATATACGACTTAGTATCAAAAGGAGATAGAATAGAATAGACTTCTGAGTGATAGATGAGTTCAAGTCTCCACATACCTTTTGTTGATGAAGTTCCTCCAAGCTCCCCTTAGTAGATCTTCGTGTTCAATCGATGAACGTCGTGAAGTCTAAAGCTCAACTACACATTCTATCCTAATCCGAGACTTAGCTATAAGTAGACTAGAAATCAAGACTTATAGTTTTGAAAACTAAACTTGACAAACAAGCTTGAGATAGCAACGCTTACGAATTCGACTGAGCAGTGCTCTAACAATCTCCCCCTTTGTAAATTTTAGTTACAATACTATCAATACATATTGTTAGAGCATAGCTCTATTGAACCCACCAAGCATTGGTATGTCAAGTTTAGGAATGTTGAGACATACAAGTATTACTCGAAGACCTGAAGAATGTGAAGAAGTAACGAGCTACAACGACGACATCATCCTTCCTCTTGAGGTTGGTAATATTGACTTGAACTGTTTCATTCCTAACGTATCTTTAAAGTCGTGCTATATTGAAAACATAACTGCGAAGCTGTGTATGGATATATTACTCTGGTAGTGAGACATGATCACATTATCATAGTATTGGGGAATTAGACTACGAAGTAT
>JAJJMB010007312.1:887097-960070 GCA_023531105.1 Papaver atlanticum
ATCCTAGGAAACAATGTTTTACAATCGTTTAAAGGAAGTACATTCATAAACTTGTTTTATGAATCGAAAGGGAAATCGCTAGGCTTATTGGTACGGCTATTCATTGCATATTTTTGGATTACCAATATGTGTGAGATGGTAGAACCGATCGTAACTTTGTTATGTATCTTGGTACAACTAATCACAATGTCTGACTTATGATTTGGTATGACTAGTTTCGATTAATTAGTGTAACCGATCCTAAGTAATCACCTGAGATGGTATGACCGATATTTGTAATTGGTGTGACCGATCCTAGTAATTGGTGTGACCGATCACAGAGAAGTTGTGTAATCAATCCTTGTAATTGGTGTAACCGTTCCTAGTATTGGTGTAACCGATCCTGGTAATTGGTGTAACCGATCCTAGTGACTGGTGTGACCGATCACAAGCAATACCATGTGTATATGGTAACCGGTCCTGGTAATTGATGTAACAGATCCTGGTAACTGATGTAACCGGTCCTGGTAACTTGTGTGACTGATGTGATTTCAACTTTGTTTTAGTAAAAGGTTCGTTGAGACTTGTGAAAGCAATTGATTCTAGACTTATTTAAACTAAAAATAGAGAAAACTAATTCCAATTTTTATTTCAAGAATGAAAATAACCAAGACACTAGATTCCACTATTACACATGAATGAATGATGGTAAAAATTCCAAAACTCTAATTATCTTTTAAATCTCTTATTTCTTAATTCACAAATAATCAGGCATATTCTCAAACATTAATTGTATTCCCTAAGCATAGATTATCTAAACAAAGTATAACCTATCTAATTGAATCACAACTAATTAAGAAAATAATGCAAACAATTAAAATTCTAAAAAGTAGTGATTGAGTGAATTATAAAATACAAATTAGAGAAAAATAGAATAGTTACCAATTATTCATGCATAAATAGCCTCCTCTGTGCCTTGGTTACGCGAGAATTAGCTCATCATCATGGAAACACGCTCAAAATTCATCTTTATTGCTCAAAAATTGTGTTCACAATAATGAAATGGGAGAAAAACAATAAAACCGGGTTTGTAACACTTTTATTTGTTACAAACCGAGCTATTACAGAGAACGATAAAACTGAAGTGTTGTTGTCACTGTAGCAATACGACCCACAAGCAATTGTCGTTGTTACTTTTAGAAAACGACGGTTCGGCGTGCGTCTTATGTTCTTCGTGTTCTTCACAACAGCAGAAATGGAGTTTTTCTGCCACTTGATTTCTCGACTCTCTGGTTCTTCCTAACTGCTCCCAACTCTCGACCCCCTTCCTATGATACACCAGAACCCTTTATATACTCTTCAGAGACCAAAATACTCGACAATAACTCCATATAATCTTCATTGATTACTCTTATTCTCTACTTCATAGTCACGGGAATAATTTACTTTTTTCAACTCCTTCACGCGTCTGCATGTACTCTGCATACTCTCAACAGACTCATACACATTCCATAAGAAGATTAGCACGCTGGAAACACATACAAACCTTCCCAAAATATCTCAGAAATTTTCCCGAGAGAGCTTGCCCTGTTTTGTCGAGATTATATTAAATCTTCTACTTCAATCTAATTTAAAGCTCTTACCAATCCTGTTTGGTCGTAACAGGGTGGTATCAATCCAAAACAGGCAACAAATCAGACCAAATCACAATGCAGAATCCGACCAAATTATGTTGAAAAATCCCGTGAATATTAAACTCCACTGTCTTGCTCTGAATGGATTATGCTGCCAATTTTAGCTGATTCCAAAGCCCATACCATCCCTGTCTATCTGAATTGAGCTGATCCAACAAAAATCTGCTATTGAATCTCATAAAATCTCGTACAAAAGGTGAACCCTAATTCTGCCAGTCGCCTGTAAAACTTTCCCGCCAAAACTGATTTTTGAAATGAAGAAGAAGGTGCCCCTTAACCAAATCCGTGGGTGCCGAATAACCAATGGGGTGTAAATATTAAAGAAGGTACCCCTTAGTAATTGAGGTGCCCCTTAACCAAAGTGAGAGTCCGCATAGCAAATGCCCTCCGGGGGTGCCAAAATCAACTTTTCGAGCCAATTTTGCCGCAAGAGCTTATTCCCTAGAAAAGACTTAAAACAACTTTATTATAAATAAAATGAGTCCTAGATAATGTAGTTATGGGTGAAAATGCGTCACACTTACGTGCTTATCAAATTCCCCCATACTAACATTTTGCTAGTCCTCGAGCAAAACCTCAAGACCCGCTCAACAGCTGGTCATTTGCGTAACACCAAGAGAGACCCGCTCAACAGCTGGTCATGTGAATCAAAAGAATATACCCGCTCAACAGCTGGTCATTTGTGTAACATAGAGAAAGACCCGCTCAACAACTAGTCATAAGAAAACAAAAATAATAGACCCGCTCTACAGCTGGTCATATCAACAAAATAAAATAAATTAAGACCCGCTCAACAGCTGGTCATTTGTGTAACATAGAGAAAGACCCGCTCAACAGCTGGTCATAAATTATTATTATTTTTATTTTATTTTTTATTTTTTTCATGATGACCCGCTCAACAGCTGGTCATAATATGATAAAGAAACTCCTACAAAAATAAACAAAAAGTTTATCACTCCCCCACACTTAAATCTAATATTGTCCTCAATGTTTCTAATGAAAGAGCAGTACCAAAAATAACACGAGGAGAAGTTGGAAAGATAGTACCTGGGTGAAGAGAGAAATCAAAAACTAATATACAACATACAATGACCTCGATGGTCAATCAAGGGTAAGAAGGGTCCTCCAGAGGGACGTCCTCAACATCACTTGTAGGAAAGGGCTCTAAAAAGGGTTTCAATCTCTGACCGTTAACCTTCGAAGAACTACTACCATCCGGTGTCTCGATCTCAACAGCTCCATGAGGAAAAACAGTACGGACCACAAAAGGACCGGTCCACCGAGAGCGCAACTTCCCGGGGAATAGATGCAAACGAGTGTCATACATAATAACTTTTTGACCTGGAGAAAATGACTTTCGTAAAATATTCTTATCATGCACAAGTTTCATTTTGTTCTTATACTCCTTAGCACTATCGTATGCATCTCTACGAATCTCGTCCAACTCATTGAGCTGGAGCTTTCTGTGAGCTCCTTCCTTGTCAAATGAAAAGTTTAGCTGCTTAATAGCCCAATAGGCTTTATGCTCTGACTCAACAGGCAGGTGACATGCCTTGCCAAATACTAAACGATAAGGTGACATTCCAATGGGTGTCTTAAACGCAGTACGGTAAGCCTCGATGACCAGTCTTTCCTATTGGGATTAACTGTTTTCTCTAAAATACGCTTAATTTCCCTATTGGAGACCTCTACCTGACCACTAGTCTGTGGGTGATATGGGGTAGCTACTTTGTGGGTAATACCATACTGTTTCATTAAAAGAGCAAATGGTCTATTACAAAAGTGTGAACTTCCATCACTAATTATAGCTCGCGGCGTACCAAAACGTGTAAGTATATTATCTTTCAAAAACTGGACTACGACCCTATGGTCGTTGGTTTTACACATAACCGCCTCAATCCACTTAGAGACATAGTCTAGAGCGACAAGGATGTATAGGTTACCAAAAGAATTAGGAAACAGACCCATAAAGTCAATACCCCACACATCAAAGACCTCAATAACTAAAATAGGGTTCAAGGGCATCATGTTCCTACGGGAAATGGTTCCTAATTTCTGGCAACATTCACAAGTAACACAGTAACTGTGAGAATTTTTAAACAACGAAGGCCAATAGAATCCACACTGCAATATCTTAGCAGCAGTCTTCTTAGCACTAAAATGACCCCCACAAGCATGATCATGACAAAAGGAAATAATACTGGACTGATCAATCTCAGGTATACATCTCCTAATAATCTGGTCTGGACAATACTTAAACAAATAAGGATCATCCCAAAAGAAGTGCTTAACCTCAACTAAAAATCTAGAACGATCTTGTTTACCCCAATGTTGGGGCATTCGACGAGTAACAAGATAGTTCACTATATTCGCATACCAAGGTAATTGGGTAACAAAGAACAGTTGTTCATCAGGAAAACTATCCCTAACAGGAGGGGAATCATCAGGGGTATCCACAAAAAGCCTAGACAGCTACTACATTTTCTGCACCTTTTTTGTCTCTAATGTCTAAGGAAAATTCCTGCAACAATAGGATCCATCTAATCAATCTAGGTTTTGTATCCTTCTTGGGAAGGAGTTACTTCAAAGCAGCATGATCAGTGAAGATTATGACCTTAGAACCTAAGAGATAGGGTCTAAACTTGTCTAAGGCGAACACAATGGCTAACAGTTCCTTCTCTGTAGTAGTATAGTTCAACTGGGCATCATTCAGAGTTTTGCTAGCATAGTAAATCACATGGAGTAATTTGTTTTCTCGCTGACCTAGTACAACACCAATAGCAAAATCTGAAGCATCACACATGGTCTCAAAGGGTAGGTTCCAGTTGGGTGCCTGGACTATGGGGGCGGTAGTGAGTAAAGTCTTAAGCTTCTCAAAAGCCTCTAAACAAGCATCATCAAAGACGAATTTAACATCTTTTGCAAGCAAATTGCAAAGAGGTCTAGAAATCAAGCTAAAATCCTTAATGAATCGACGATAAAAACCTGCATGCCCTAAGAATGACCTAATATCTCTTACGGTTTTTGGGACCTGTAAAGTCTTAATAAGGTCAACTTTGGCTTTATCTACCTCTATACCCTTAGAAGATACGATATGCCCTAAAGCAATTCCTGAACGAACCATGAAATGACATTTCTCCCAATTAAGCACTAAATTCTTCTCCTTACACCTAGTCAAAACTAATGACAAATGATGCAAGCACTCATCAAAAGACGAACCAAACACTGAAAAATCATCCATAAAGACCTCTAAGAACCGTTCTACCATGTCAGAAAATATGCTCATCATACAACGCTGAAAAGTTGCAAGGGTATTACAAAGCCCGAAAGGCATGCATCTATACGCAAAGGTACTAAAGGGACAGGTAAAAGTAGTTTTTTCTTGGTCTTCAGGGGCAATAACGATCTGATTATATCCGGAGTAGCCATCTAAGAAGCAGTAGTGACTATGTCCAGCTAATCTCTCTAGCATTTGGTCGATGAAAGGAAGGGGAAAGTGGTCCTTCCTAGTGACCTTGTTCAATTTCCTATAGTCAATACAAACACGCCAACCCGTGGTCACTCGGGTTGGGATTAACTCATTGTTCTCATTCTGGACTACAGTAATACCGGATTTCTTAGGGACAACCTGAACAGGGCTGACCCATTTGCTGTCTGAAATAGGGTAGATAATGCCTGCATCTAACAACTTAAGAATCTCGGTTCGAACTACATCTTTCATATTAGGGTTTAGTCGACGTTGCATCTCCCTAGAAGGTTTGGTATCTTCCTCTAAATAAATTTGATGCATACAAACATTAGGATTTATACCCTTAATGTCTGCTATGGTCCATCCTAAAGCTTCCTTGTTGTTTTGAAGGACGGTTACTAGCCTACTTTCCTGATCACTATCCAAGTTGGATGCTACAATCACAGGTAAAGTTTCATATGGGCCTAAAAACACATACTTCAAGGTATCTGGTAATGGTTTAAGGTCCAACTTAGGAGGCTCTTCTAACGAAGGAACTAGCGTAGACTCAGAAACTGGTAGTGGTTCGAACTTAGGTTTCCAAACATTACTAGTGTCCAACAAAGGGGTTGAATCTAACAAAGCATTCACCTCATTAATCACATTATCATCATCAAAATCAATCCCAAAGTGGGCTAGGCATTTTTCTAGTGGATCTTCTAACAAAGTGTTTGGTAATGACTCCTCGACTAATGTTCCTATCATGTTGACCTCTTCTATGCTCGAGTCATCTAGTTCAGAGGGTAGCTTACTAATATGAAAAATGTTCAGCTCAATGGTCATGTTACCAAAAGACAAATTCATAATACCGTTTCGACAGTTGATGATCGCATTGGATGTAGCTAAAAACGGGCGACCTATAATTACCGGTATCTGGTTCTCTGGGTCAGGGACAGGTTGGGTATCTAGGATAAAAAAATCCACTGGATAAATAAACTTGTCGACTTTAATAAGAACATCCTCGATCACACCACGAGGAATTTTCACGGACCTATCAGCTAACTGAAGTGTTATTTGGGTAGGTTTCATCTCACCAAGTCCTAGCTTAAGGTACACATGGTATGGGAGTTAGTTCACACTGGCTCCTAAGTCAAGCAGCGCTTTCTCAACACGGTATTTCCCTATTGTACAAGCAATGGTTTGGGAACCTGGGTCTTTATACTTAGGAGTAGTAGTATTCTGAATAATAGAACTCACATGACTAGCTAGGAAGGCTTTCTTATGGACACTGAGCTTACGCTTTCGCGTACACAAGACCTTAAGTAACTTGGCATAAGGAGGAATCTGCCTAATTGCATCTAATAATGGAAGGTTGATAGTTACCTGCTTAAAAACTTCCAAAATATCATTAAAAGTGGACTCCTTCTTAGTTGGTACTAGCAATTGTGGGAATGGGGCTCTGGGAACAAAGTTTGGCTTATCAGGGGCCTCATCGGTCTCCTTAGAGGTTCCATCAATCTCTTCAGCTTCTGATTCAGATGGGTGAACTACAGCATGTTCACTATCAGGCATGGCAACCTTATTATCTATTTCTCTACCACTCCTAAGGGTTTTGATTGCATTCACATGATCAGAAGATCTTCCTCCTATTTCATGAACTCCTCTAGGATTAGGTTGAGTCTGACTAGGAAAACTCCCATTATCTCTCTCACTTAGAATCTTAGCCATTTGACCAACTTGAAGTTCTAACTTAGCAAGAGTCTTGGCATTATGTTGAAAATTCTTCTTGGGAAATATTGGACAAAGAATTTACTGGAATTATGAAAACCGAATGGGCATTTATTGCATATCTTGAGAATACTTTCGGTTTTGGAAATTCCTTGGTGTCCAAACATCCTTGGTCTATAAATACCTAAGTTTGCATTTCTAGCAAACTATCCTAAGAGCCAGGAAAACTTCATCTTTTTGTTGTTTCTGGTGGAGTCGTCTAATCGGAGAGGAAAGTACCCTAATTAGGCGAAATCTCTTACGACCGCTCGTTTAAAGACTTCTGTGGGATCAAGAAGCTCTACGAGTACCGTTGGTGGGAAACTAGATAATTGTAGTGTTATTAGTTTTCGATTGATTTGATTGACTAAAAATTGTTGAAACTTTGATTGCACCTAGTTTGTTTATTCTTGAGAATATTCTCTTCTGATATAAGATTCACTCAAACTAGATCAAAGTATCGATAGGATCTTTAGAACTGTTTGTAGATCTAAAGGCATCTTGTGATAATCCATTGTAAACAGACATCGTTCTGTGCGTGATTGATCACAAGAGATTCAAGTGGTGTTGTACAGGTTTAATTGAAGATTAAAGAAGATTTGAAGACGAAGAAGATTTCTTATTGATTTCTCATATCTTTGTGTTGCACAAACCTTGATCGGCTGGGATCCAACTAGAATCGAATTTATTCGATTGATTAGTTGCGTGAGATCGACATCACTTTATAGTTTCATGTTGGATTCTATATCGATTGATTGCGAATCTAAACTTGCCTACTTTTGTAGTTATTGGATAGATTGATCTAACCAGGCAAAGGAGTTTATTAGCTTAAACGGAAGAGCCTTTGAATATGACTTGAGATATCTTACCTTAAAGAATCAATAGAGTTGTTACCAAACAGATTTGTTGTTCCTTTACTGTTTGGAATACGATCCAAAGGAATTGTTCCAGTGCGTGCACTCATCGAAGTCGGAAGCGCAGGGATACTAAGGAAACTAAGTGAACTAGGGTTAGTTGCCGTGTCTCAACTATACGAAGTTGGTTTAGATTTAGTATAACGGCTTAATTATAAGAGTATTCAATTCTAGACTAGGTCCCGGGATTTTCTGCATTTTCGGTTTCCTCGTTAACAAAATCTTGCTGTTTCTTTTACTTTTCAATTTCCGCAATTATAATTTTTTATCATAATTAGAAGTAAAATACACAAACGTTAACTCCGCTTTACTTGATAGTGATCCTATAGAGTTTGGTTAAGTCCGAACCTATTATCAAGTAATCACACTTTAGTAGTCGTATTGTCTCAATCTCGTATCCATAGACAAATTAAAGATTGTGGTTTATTTGGGTACCCTCGTCTTTTCACATATGGATTACAAAATAAATAAACTTTGTAGCTTCTCATCCAAATGCTTGATTTTCTTGGTTCTTCAACTTCCTTGAATTCTTCGTCACTACAAGTACTCCAGTGATTCTGACATCATAGTTATTGAAGATCCGTAGCCATAACAATAAGAAAACAGATGTTCTCAATTATTGTTATACAGTGTCATAGTGTTATTACACAACATCAAAGTTCAATTGTATCACAACTTTGAATATAATACTATGGTGATATGTATCACTCCCCATTAGTCAATACTTCATCTCACAATGAAAACCACTCCCCCTTACGTAATGACACGTAAACCATATGTATGTAGTGTGAACTACAAAATAATTCTCCCCCTTTTTGTCAATATAAATTGGCAAAGGTACGAAAACTAGCAGGATCATAATGAAATTCTCAAAAAGATTATTCATGACTAAAAGAGAACATAGCTACTTTGTTTCGATGATTTCACATAGTCGAAACTTAGTGTATTCATTAAGGTGTTTATAAAGATACAAGATAACTCCTACAATATTCCACAGCCGCACTCCCCACAAAGATTTGGCAATTAAGCACAAGTTCAATTAAGAACTCTCCCCCATAAAATGTCATTCCCGAAAGAACAACAAGAGCGACCTTACTTTTACAAGAAAAGAATGATTTCTTTGGACATTAACAAATCACATGAAACATGAATTTGTATCCAGAAAACTCGAATAAATTAACCACAAGAGAACCTTAATGATTAATTTAATCGAAAATGCTCAACATAAGAAAACTTACAGAGCCATACAGTACTTTCACATAGAAGTGGATCAGGGAAAGATCAATACTGCGGAATATTCAAAAGTTCATTCTATCTTTTATCAATATTTGCATAATGACATAATAGACTTAAATTTTGACATATATGGGACAATCATAGTTCACTGACGTAAACACACATATCCCATAATTGTTTTTTGCAATATATGAAACCAATAAAGATTAATACTGCAAAATCATCTTCCAAATAACTTAGAATTTAAATAAATAAATCTGAAACATTGCAAGATGAAAATCGTTGGCAATAGCAATGTGTAATCACAATATTTTCTATTCCAAACCCTAGTTATCCTTCTTAAAATACAAGAATAAATTCTCATAAGAAGTTTCCTAGACATTGTAGAGCTTTCTCAGAGCATCTACTGAGAATTCCTTCGCATTATTGATTATGGGATCATTTAATTCCTCCAGATCTTCAGAAATATCAGTTAACTCACTAAGTTCTCTTTTCAATTTACACACAGTGTTCTTTGTCAGAGATAACATTTGTTCATAGTGAGCTATCTTTTCCAAAGAGAACATGATTTGAGATTTTAAATCATTTTTTTTTGCTGATGAAATCCTTCACCATAGCTCTAAAGTTATTATCATTTTGACAAATAGACAAAAAAACGTTAGCGGAAAAACCTTTTCCATCATTTGTAGACTTCTCCTTTTTCTTCCTTGAGGATTGGATTCCTTCACAAAATACACATTAACTGCTTCTACTGCATCCCCTTTTGTGGTACCTCTAGTTACAGGAGCCATGATACTGTATCTTTCAAGGAAAAAAAAAGGTGAAGGGCATTTTGATCACAAATGCATATAAATATACCACCAAAAAAGTAAACCTTAAGAAAAACTTTTGAAAAAGTCTTTACGGTTCACGATCCATTATCAATTTTTGATAAGAAAATATTCAATTGCAAATCTTAACTTATATAAACCCAAATAACATTGAGGATAAGTAATTAACAACTATACAAGACTTGAGCAACCTTGATGCAATTCTCATATTCTCAGGTTAATAATGAGGATGGAAACATCACTTTAATTAGATAGTGATGGAGTGAGCAGAATGCTCACATCTTGTGTCACATGGTGACTTATCAAGGTTTGTTGTATAAACAGACTTCTTACCTCATCTGACTCTGGTTCTCTTAGAGTTCTTCTTGTCTTAAGGAGTTCCCTGTTTGTTACCCAAAGCCAGATTCATCCTTTGCATGTCATTCTGAGGTTTGGCCATTCGTTTGTTGTTCTTCTTGAATTTCCAACACTTACTTTGAACATGATTCGCATTTTCACAAAACAAATAATTCAAAAACGAATTTTTGTTTTGCTGATTTGACTCATGTTTATCACAACTTTTAACGTCCATTATTCCAAAACCGGCCGGAACAAAAGAGTTGTTTGTGCTCACAGTCTTGCTTTTGAACCCTAAACCATTTTTGTTTCCAAAAGATTTATGACCAAATAACATTGTTGAAATCTTGTCAGAGCTTCCAGACAACCTTTGCGGGTCACACTTAAGTGTATCAATCTCCTTTTCTTTTAGAGACAGGGTTCTGGTGAATTCATCATTAAGACAGTCAATCTCAATATTTTTCACCTGAAGTGATGATTCAAGTTTCTCCAACCTCATCTTTAGTTGAAGATTTTCTTGGTGAACTTCATCATTTTTATCCAAGAATTCAAAGATCTCAGTGTCAGACTCGTTTTCTGAAAATAATTTGAGTTAGTAGGAGTTTCTGCCGTGAAAGCTGAAATTTCAGTGCAAACTTCGGAAGGATGCGAATTGATAAACTGATATGATTTTTCTTATATTAAATCATCTGAAGCCTCAGAGAGAGAGAGAGAGAGATGTTCCTCAGATCTTTTGCTTCTTCTCACAATATCCTTGATCTTTTCCAAAATCAATGACCTGTCAGGATCAATATGATTTGGACAACATTCATCAGCCCAAGACAAGTAAGGAGAATTACTTGTGTTAGTCACAACATTGAACGCGGAAGTTCTGACTGTGTTCTAATCATGATCAAGAACTTTTAACTTTCCAATGAGTGAGTTTCTGGAAAGTATATCAAGGTTATTTTCTTCAACGATGGCATGTTTCTTAGTATCGTATCTAGCTGGCAACGATCTGAGAATTTTCATCACAATGTCCTTTTCAGGAATAGTCTTACCTAATGCAAAAGATGCATTAACAATTTCAGACACTTTGTGATTAAACTCATCAAACGAATCTTCATCAGCCATACGAAGGTTTTCCCAATCAGAATTTAGGTTTTGAAGCCTAGCTTCCTTTTCAGATGTATTCCCTTCAAATACGGTTTCTAAGATATCCCAAGCATCTTTAGACCGAGTGCACATAGTCACATGGTGCTGAAGATCTGGGGTAATGGCATGTATGATAGCATTTAAGCCGTCATAAAAAAAAATTGCTGCAAGAATCTCGTCAGGCTCATACCTACCAATATCCTTTGCAACTATTACACCATCTACTGTAACCAATGGAGGATTATAGCCATTAACAACATATACCCATGATTGAAAATCACGTGCTTGGAGAAAGGCATGCATAGCAAGTTTCCACCATAAGTAGTTCGAGCCATCAAAGACTGGCGACACGTTTATAGATATAGCGCTTCTGTACATAGAGTCAGATTGCTACAAACACAGACTTATGAGTTCTTAAACGTGTTTGCCTTCTCTGATACCAATTGAAAAAATGGGGGTCTAACAACCACACCCAATATTTCGTTAGGCAATCCGTATGGGCTAACTCCAATATAATTCCAAGAGAATCAACTAGACAGTCAGACTCAATCAGGAAAATATATCCAAGAGTTATATCTCTGTTTCTCAATGTAATCAGCAAATCAAACAGATAGAAATCCGTGAGCCTGATTATTTTGAGAAACAACTTGAACGGTACCAAAGACCAATTTTCAAGTGTCAATCAATTTCAATCAACAACCAAAGGTTAGATTTACCAATTGATTGAACTACGCACAACCTGTGATACTTCAATTATATAAACAAATATAATGCGGAAAAGAAATAACACAGACAAAAGATTTGTTAACGAGGAAACCACAAATGCAGAAAAACCCCGGGACCTAGTCCAGATTTGAACACCACACTGTATTAAGCCGCTACAGACTCTAGCCTACTACAAGTTAACTTCGGACTGGAATGTAGTTGAGACCTAACCAATCTCACACTGATCAAGGTACACTCGCGTTCCTTATGTCTCTGAATCCCAACAGGACTCTACACACTTGATTCCCTTAGCTGATCTCACCCACAACTAAGAGTTGCTACGACCCAAAGTCGAAGACTTTATAAACAAATCTGTCTCCCACAGAAAATATTCTGATAGATAAATCTGTTTCCCACAGAAATACCTACGAAGTTTTTGTTCCGACTTTTGATAAATCAAGGTGTACATGAACCAATTTATAATCCGGTCTTATATTCCCAAAGAACAGCCTAGAAATATCAATCACCTCACAATAATTTAACTATATGGTAGTAGAACAAGTTATTGTGGAATCACAAAGAATGAGACGAAGAGCTTAATGATTACTTTTGTTAGAGCATAGCTCGGTTGGACCCACCAAGCATTGGTATGTCAAATTTGGTTGTCATATTTTAGTGAATCAAAACTCATCTAAGAGTCGCTTGATTATGTACTAGAGAAAACTTCGTATAGGTTAGACTAGAAAGTCTAGGATTATGAGACATACAAGTATTACTCGAAGACTTGAAGAATGTGAAGAAGTAATGGCTACAACGACGACATCATCCTTCCTCTTGAGGTTAGTAATATTCGACTTAAACTGTTTCATTCCTAACGTATCTTTCAAGTCGTGCTATATTGAAAACATAACTGCGAAGCTATGAATGGTTATACTCTAGTAGTGAGACATGATGACATGATCATAGTGTTAAGGAATTATGATACGAAGTATAATGCTTATCTTTTGAACTTCGTATATATATGACATCGACATAATCATATGAATGCTATTGTGATTATATGTATGGGTAAAGGTGAAGATTTCATCCTAGGAAACAATGTTTACATTTGTTTAAAGGAAGTACATTCATGAACTTGTTTTATGAATCGAAAAGGAAATCGCTAGGCTTATTGGTATTGTTATTCATTGCATATCTTTGGATTACCAATATGTGTGAGTTAGTAGAACCGATTATAACTTGTTATGTATCTTGGTATAACAAGTCACAGTGCCTGACTTATGAATTGGTATGACTTTTATTAGTGTAACTGATCCTAAGTAATTACCTAAGATGGTATGATCAATATTTGTAATTGGTGTGACCGATCCTAGTAATTGGTGTGACCAATCACAAAAGTAATGTGTAATCGATCCTTTTAATTGGCGTAACCAGTCCTAGTAATTGGTGTAACCGATCCTAGTGACTTGTATAACCGATCACAAGTAATACCATGAGTATATGGTAACCGGTCCTGGTAATTGATGTAACCGATCCTGGTAACTGATGTAACCGGTCCCAGTAACCATATTGAGGTAGAACTGATCCTTGTGTTTGGTAAAACCGTAAACCCATGATTAGTGATTTGATATTTGATCAATCACACAGTTGTCTTGGAATACAGATGAACCAATTCTAAACTTGTTTGGAAGTGTAGTATAATCGATTCCAAGATTGTAAATATGAAAAAGGATTTACAAAGAAAAGATGTCAACATACTTTGAACATGATCAGTAACTCTTATCTTTTATTGTTCAAAGATATTCCTTAATAACTCAAGGAGATCCCGGACCAAAATAAATTAAGAATCTTTTAATTAAGGTTGTTAGTTTTATACGCTTTTAATTACCAGCAATTAAATACATATCTCTGGGAAAAAAAATTAGTAATGTGCATTTACTAATTGAAGATTTTCTAATGAGATTTCGGAAATATTGGACAAAGCATTTCCAGGAATTATGAAAACCGATTTTGGGCATTTATTGCATATCTTGAAAATATTTGGTTTTGGAAATTTCTGGGTGTCCAAACATCCTTGGTCTATAAATACCCAAGTTTGCATTTCTAGCAAACTATACTAAGAGCCAGGCAAACTTCGTCTTTTTGTTGTTTCTGGTGTAGCCGTTTATCCGGAGAGGAAAGTACCCTAATTAGGCTAAATCTCTTACGACCGCTCGTTTAAAGACTTCTGTGGGGTCAAGAAGCTCTACGAGTACCGTTGGTGGGAAACTAGATAATTGCAGTTTATTTTAGTTTTCGATTGATTTGATTGACTAACGGTTGTTGAACTTTGATTGCACCTAGTTTGTTTATTCTTGAGAATCTTCTCTTATGATATAAGATTTACTCAAACTAGATCAAAGTATCGACGGGATCTTTAGAATTGTTTGTAGATCTAAAGACATCTTGTGATAATCCATTGTTAACAGTCTCCTTTCTGTGCGTGATTGATCACAAGAGATTCAAGTGGTGTTGTGCAGGTGTTTACTGAAGATTAAAGAAGATTTGAAGATAAAGAAGATTTCTGATTTGGTTTCTATATCTTTGGGTGTGCACAAACCTTGATCAGTTGGGATCCAACTATGTAACACCCCTTATAACTTGTATTGTTAGTAATAGGCTATCCCTAAGAGAATTTTGGGTGTTAGATTAAACTACTCTGTTAGGTAGGTTAAAATAAATAAAATTTTTGTTAAGGTTAGCCGTAGAAAACAAAGGAATAAAAACCTAGTTTTAGTTTTGCCGTGAAAGGGGTCAGCAAGAACTTTCAGGGGAGAAATCAGGGGAGAACTCTGAGGTTTTGGAGCTCAAGCCAAAGGCAAGTTGATTCTTTCTCCATAAATTCTTATTGTTAAGAATTGAGTTTAATTCTACAGTTAACTAGAGAACCTAATTTGTTTTGAAAACCCTAGTTTTGGTTTTGAGTATATTACTTTCTGAAATCTGATAATCAGGTACTGTTTGCATCTTAGAGGGAATTTGAACCGTTATAAATTATTGAATTTTTGATATGTTGTTCTTAATTAGTTCATAAAGACTCCATTAAAATATCATGCCGATCAGATAAGTGTAGGTACACTAATATACTATGTTTCAGAGGATATAGGTTCAGAATTCTGTCAGAACGTGAATAGGTTTCATACTTATAGATTAGAATCTTTGTTACCTGGAATTACATGAATTTTGGATATGTTGAACCCATTTATATGATTATTCAGAGCAATTGGATGTCTGGAAGTACCCTAATTAGGTGAAGTTTACCTTTTGTGACTGTATGTTTTCAGTCTGAATTATGCATATAAACTCTGTCTTATCTCGACATCTAACCGTCACTTTTACTTGAAATTTTTATGAAGTGTCTCTTATATAGTAGTGAGTCTGTGTTATAATTTTCACCATGTTCTGATCATTATAAGACATGATTTAGGCAAGTACAGTAGACTGGTTTTGCATAGCCTATTTCCTGAATTGTTTCGGTATTGGGTTGAAGCTTGAGATTTGTATGAATATGTGGGTCGGTTTGAATGGTTGAGCATCTGACATACTATGTTGCAGCCTGTTTAGATGAATTGTTTATGTTTGAGCTTATTTAAGAGCTAAATTTCTATTCGACTGATTCTTGTTTGTCGAAACTATTCCACATTGAACTATTATATTAAAAGGTCAGGTTCACAATAGCTATCGCTCTTGGCCTGTAAATTTGGGGTTGTCTTTATTTTTGGGGTTGTCTTCACAATAGATATCATGCTTGTGAGAGGTGGTGTTGAATAACATTGAATTTTTTTCGTCTGGGTTATATTTTGTGAATGTTTCCATGAGTTTTAAAAACCGAAGGTAAGCGGTAATGTTGTGAGGTGTTGGGATATCTTTGTACAGTTTCTTGAATCTCTTGTCATGGTTAATCCTAATCGTTTTGGACTGAATTTTTAGTACTCTTTTACTTAATAGTAAAATTGATGGTTTAAGATTGAACTTGCAGATCCAAGGCTCTGACCTTGTGTTGATTTTTTTTCCTTACAGGTGATAGAGTAAGCAACTGAGTTAGTCGGGAGTCTGTCTTGTGTTGGCGCTGCAGAGTGTGGGAAGAAGTAGGATCTCTTCCTTACTGTGGTTTCTTATAGTTTTATCTTTCCTTATTATCGATAAGGTTATCACAGAGAGACACGGTGCTTCGATCACCATATTAAGAGTGTTTAAGTTTCATCTTCTGAATGTTATTTTTGTTATGTCGAAACTTTAGACAGACTTGTTTCTTCTTTTTGGTTTAACATTCTTAGAATCATACACAATGCTCATTAATATGAGAATGATGTTCTTTCTTTATCTTGACATACGAGATGAAATATGAGAATGATGTTCTTTCTTTATCTTGATCCAAAACATGTTTCTTGAGTTTCGGATTCATTCTTTTCTGATCAGGAACCTGATTCGCAATCAAGTTATTAGTCATAGACTTTTTCTCTGATTTTCGAAAAGACTTACGAGACCAATTTCCATTGACCTTCCCTGAGATATTATTCTCATTATCTTGAAATACGTTAAATGAATCATACATAGATTCAATTTCTTATAGGTTGGATCGCACCAAACACAGATTGTTAGATCTTTTCGTGTTTGCCTGCTCTGATACCAATTGAAAAGACGAGGGTACCCAAATATACCTCAATCTAAAACTTTTCCACATATAAGTCCTTTTCCAAAAGTGATTGTCTATGGACTGAGTCGAGACAATACAACTAATCGTTTCACACTTCGTGTGATCGTCTATGGATACGAGATCGGGACAATACAACAACGAAGTATGTTTACTTGATAATAGGTTCGGACTTAACCAAACACTAGGGACTGTCTATCAAGTAAAATAGGAATTAACGTTTGTGTATTTTACTTCTAATTATAATAAAACAATTATAATTGCGGAA
Source organism: Papaver atlanticum (assembly GCA_023531105.1). Lineage (NCBI taxonomy): Eukaryota > Viridiplantae > Streptophyta > Magnoliopsida > Ranunculales > Papaveraceae > Papaver > Papaver atlanticum. The sequence goes on from JAJJMB010007312.1 coordinate 904,102, forward strand.
ATAGAAAAGTAAAAGACACAGCAAGATTTTGTTAACGAGGAAACCGCAAATGCAGAAAAACCCCGGGACCTAGTCCAGAATTGAATACTCTCAGAATTAATCCGCTATACAAAATCAAACCAACTTCGTATAGTTGAGACCAAGCAACTAAACCTATAGTTCCCTCAGTATTCCTGCGCCTCCAACTTGTAAATAAGTCACGCACTTGGAACAATTCCTTTGGTTCGTATTCCAAACAGTAAAGGAACAACAAATCTGTTCGGTAACAACTCTTTTCAAACAACGTGATATGAGTTTGACAAAGGCTCTTACGTTTAACCAATAAACTCCTTTGTCGGGTCCTTGGATCAATCTCTCAACAACTACCGAAGTAATTGTTAGACTATGCAATCAATACTATTAATCACAAAGAAGTGTATTGATGCCGATCTACTCAACTAATCAATCCAATCTATCACAAAGATAGACCGATTATAGTTGGATCCCTTTCCAGCCGAAACAAGTATTGTGCACACCAAAGATTATGAACCAAAAAAGTCTTCTTGTCTTCAAATCTTCTTTAATCTTCAATCAGCACATGCACACAATCAACTTGAATCTCTTGTGATCAATCACACGCAGAACGGAGTCTGTTAACGTTGGATTATCACAAGACATCTTTAGATCTACAAACAGTCTAAAGATCCCCGTCGAAACTTCGATCTAGTTTGAGTGAATCTTATATCAGAAGAGAAGATTCTCAAGCATAAACAAACTAGGTGCAATCAAAGTTCAACAACCGTTAGACAATCAAATCAATCGAAAACTAATAATAAACCGCAATTATCTAGTTTCCCACCAACGGTACTAATAGAGCTTCTCAATCCCAAAGAAGTCTTTAAACTGAGCGGCCGTAAGAGATTTCGCCTAATTAGGTTACTTTCCTCTCCGAATAGGCGGCTCCACCAGTAACAACACAACTAGGTAGTTTTGCTGGCTCTGAGGATTAGTTTGCTCGAAATGCAAACTTCAATATTTATAGACAAGGAAGTTTGGACACCAAGGAATTTCCAAAACCTAATATTCTCAAAGATATGCAATAAACACAAAATTGGTTTTCATAACTCCTGGAAATGCACTGTCCAAATATTGACCGAAATCCCAATAGAAAAATCTATAATCAGTAAATGCACATTACTAATTATTATTTTCTATGGATATGCATTTAATTGTTAGGGAATAAATAGCATATAAAAACTAACAAACTTTAAATAAAAGATTCTCAATTTATTTCGATCCTGGGATTCTCCTTTAGCTATTAAGGAATATCTTTGAACAATTAATGATAAGAGTTACTGCACATGTTCAAAGTATTCCGACATCTTTACTTTTCAAGTCCTTTTTCATACTTACAATCTTGGAAACGACTTGCCACACTTCCAAACAAGTTTAGAATTTGTTCGTCTGAATTCCAAGAACTATGTGATTGATTATCCTATCAAATCACCAATCATGGGTTTCACGGTTCTACCAAAACAAGTTCGGTTCTACCTCCATGTGAGTACTGTGCATAGTCACGCTAGTTACCGAAATTCGGTTGACTAGGTACTAGGATCGATTCCCCACAACTTATGGTAATTATCTGTATTCGGTTGCACATGTCCATAGGATCGGTTCCCCCAAAACTACAAACTTGTTGCACATGTTCATAGGATCGGTTCCCCCATCTACTAAAAACGTGTTGCACCTCTTACAAGGATCGATTCCCTCTTGTAAATTTGTTGAACCTCTTACTAGGATCGGTTCCCCAATGAATTGATAAAAGTTGCTATTTACAAGGCATCGATCATACCATCTTGAGTGATTACTTAAGAGCGGTTTCACTAATAAAAGTCATACCAATACATAAGTCAGGCCTTGTGAATAGTTTTACCAAGATACATAAACAAGTTTATGAGCGGTTATACTAAACACACATATTGGTAATTCAAAATAGTTTTGCAATGAATAACAATACCAATAAGCCTAGCGATTTCCCTTTCGATTCACAAAACAAGTTTATGAACTTACTTCCTTTAAACGAATGTAAAACATTGTTTCCTAGGATGAAATCTTCACTCATACCCATACATAATCACAATAGCATTCATATGATCATGTCGATGTCTCATATACAAAGTTTAATGGTTAAGCAATAAACCTCGTATTGTATTCCTTAATACTATGTCTAACTAGAGTATCATACACAGCTTCGCAGTTATGTTTTCAATATGCACGACTTGAAAGATACGTTAGGGAATGAAACAGTTCAAATCAAATATTACTAACCTCAAGAGGAAGGATGATGTTGTCGTTGTAGCTCCATACTTCTTCACATTCTTCGAGTCTTCATGTAATACTTGTAAGTTTCATATCCTAGCACTTTCAAGCTAACCAATACGAAGTTGACTCTAGTATATAATCAAGCGACTCTTTAAATGAGTTTTGATTCGCTAAAATATGACAACCAAACTTGACATACCAACGCTTGGTGGGTTCAACCGAGCTATGCTCTAACAATCTCCCCATTTGTCAATTTTAGTGACAAAACTCTTACATCATATGGTAAACAAATTACATCATATAGTCCCCCTAGGTGAACTATAGGTTTAGTTGCTTGGTCTCAACTATACGAAGTTGGTTTGATTTTGTATAGCGGCTTAATTATGAGAGTATTCAATTCTGGACTAGGTCCCGGGGTTTTTCTGCATTTGCGGTTTCCTCATTAACAAAATCTTGATGTGTCATTTACTTTTCCTTTCCGCAATTATAATTGTTGTTATTATAATTTAAAGTAAATTACACAAACGTTAACTCCATATTACTCTATAGTGATCCTATAGAGTTTGGTTAAGTCCGAACCTATTATCAAGTAATCACACTTTGATTGTTGTATTGTCTCGATCTCGTATCCATAGACGATCACACAAAGTGTGAATACCGATTTGTAGTATTGTCTCGACTTTGTCCATAGACAATCACTTTCGGTAAAAGGACTTATAGGTGGATAAATTAAAGATTGTGGTGTATTAGGGTACCCTCGTCTTTTCAACTTTTTATATCTTACCTATCGGAGATAAATCTCGAGCAAATCTTAGAGAAGATAGTACTCAATGCGATAGAACGAGTAAAATCAAAACACGCAACTACAGAGAAAATAGTTGGTTCTGGCTTCAGAATCTCAATGAAGTCTTTAAGTCGTTAAACTAAAGACTTAAAGACCTAGGTTAACGACTCTAGGAAAAAACCTTGGTTAAAGGAGAATCGACTCTAGTCGCAACTAGTATCACACAGGAGGTGTGGGTAGAGGTGTCAAACAGGCCGGCAACTAGTATCACACAGGAGGTGTGGGTAGAGGTGTCAAACAGGCCGGCCCGGCCTGGCCTACTTCTGGTCGGCCTAGCCTGGCCCACGGCCTGCTATCACGCCAGCTAAGCCCAGCCTGAGCCTGAACCTGCTTTAACCGGGCCAGGCCGGACCAGGCCCAGACTAGCCCGTACGATGTATATTTTTTTTAAAACAAAAAATTGAGGTTACGGTGATTCGAAGTTGCAACCCCATACTTCCTCCGCCTTAAACGAAACCATCTGCATTAACCCGCTTTCATGCTGGCTAGACTAAATTAAACAAACTCGTACAGTTACAAAGACACTGCCTTGCACAAAAGCTGCCTAACACACTTTTGTGTTGGTTAGTTATGACACTGACACTTAAAGCACAGTGACAAATTATGAAAATGACAATAAATAATTGTGATTAATTAAAATAATGATAATTGCATTTGATCATGTGAATCAATATGTTAGTGAATTGTGGTGAGAAGCGTTAATGGTAGGTTAGATGTTAAATCACAAAGTAGACATTCATTATGCATGCAAGATAAAAGAACGTACTATTTATATCTCATACAATAAACATACTATATATATGAATTAGAATGATCTTCAAAATTTGGTAGTAACGTAATTTAATAATTGTATATAAACTTTTCAGTAATTAACTTATATATAGTATAAGTCGAGCAATTGTTTAGTAACAACAAAAAGAATTAATAAGGAAATTACGTGTTTAATTTGATTATGCATGTAACGCATTTGTTTTATTTAATTACCATTGGAATAGATACAGTAATATTATAAGGTGCCCTGTTTGGAGAACAAATCTAGTCGTTGCTTGATGGTTGCAAAACGAGTTTATAACCATGTGGTCACTAGTTCGAACCCCTCCAGCCTTGGTTTTTAAACTGTATTTGATTACTGACACGGCAAAACAGGCTAGCCCGGCAGGCTTTATCCAGGCCTAACTGGCTAAAAGGCCTAAAAACTTCAACGTGGCTTGGGCCTGTTTTAAGCCTGGGCCCAGACTGGGCCTGCTTTGGTACGGGCCAGGTCAGGCGGGATCAGGCCCAGGCCGGCCTGGCCTTTTTGACACCTCTAAGTGTGGGAATTAGGTTTCCAAGCTGCTAGAGTTCTCCCTTATATAGTCTTCAAATCAGGGTTTGATAGCTTTGAAACAAAGCAATCAATATTCACCGTTATATGAAATCCTGATTTAAGATTCAAGCTAAGTTTGCTTAAAACCAAAGCAATATCTCTCCACCGTTAGATGGTCATAGCTTGTTATACACAAATGAAATATACCTTCATTTAGATATGGGTAACCGTACCTAAACGTGTATATTGAGTTAGCTCAAAAACAGTTAACCGAAGTTAGCCATATGAACACTTTTGTGTTAACCACATTCATATTAACACTTCTAGATCAAATGATAATCAAATGAATCTAATTGTGTTACTCATAGAGTTGTTCGTTTATATTCTCATAGAAGTATACAAGACACAATTGAAGCAAAATCGGATTGATTCAAAAGAATCAGTTCATGAACACTTTAGCCACGGTTTGCAAAGATTGCATTCCTTAATATATAAATGTTTTTGTTCATGAGTATGAAATCATACTTCACCGATTTTGGAACTTAACCACATAAGTTTGCAAACGGGTACGCAAACTTAAGTTCCGGACTTTGATCTTTTCCGACAGTTCGCAAACGGGTACGCATACTGTCTTTCCGGACCGAACTCATGTGAAACAGTTTGCAAACGGGTACACAAACTTGGTTCCCAGACTTAAAACTGTTCGCATACGGGTATGCATACTTGGTTCCCGGGCCTGATTTATTCTTACAACAGTTTGCATACTGGTATGCATACTGTGATATATCCAGACAATGGTTAATTGTTCTAAACTCCCATTTCAATCATTGAAACATTCTTAGAAGACGACAATAGCTGTCTCACACAAACTATTAGCTTATAAGCACTTTTCAAGTGATCGAATGATCAATACGAAACATTCCGAGTCTAGATCAAATGACTGTCTCACACAAATCATGTAAGATGTTACAAGGCGATTTTCACATGATCATCTTTTGAATTTCGTCAAGAATAATAATGAACGAAGTTAAAGCAAAAAGCTTCCCAACACATATTTCGAGAAAGATATAAGCGAGTTAAACTCAGCTCGAAATATCAAATGTGAATAATGTAAAGTCTATATAGCTATACGACTTTTGTCTCAAATAGGAGATAGAGTAGATAGACTTTTGAGTGATAGATGAGTTCAAGACTCCACATACCTTTTGTTGATTAAGTTGCACAAGATCCCCTTAGTAGTTCTTCGTCTTCAATTGATGAACGTCGTGAAGTCTAAAGCTCAACTACACTTTCTATCCTAATCCGAGACTTAGCTATAAGTATACTAGAAATCAAGACTTATAGTTTTGACAACTAAACTTGACAAACAAGCTTGAGATAGCAACGCTTGCGAGTTAGACCGAGCAGTGCTCTAACAGTGATCTCTTCAAAACCTTCATATGGAGTAGATTCAGTGATGAAACATGATCAGAAGTAATGTGGTTATTTGCACCACTATCATCATAACATTCATCATTAAAAATATCAACAGCAGACAACATAACATTAAGATTTGTAGGAGGCTACCTCCCTTGATAAGAAAAATTCAATCTCTGGTTACATGTCACTGTAGTATGGCCTTGTAGTTGATAAATCTGACATGTTTGTTTTCCAAAAGGTCAAAAACCTCTATCACATGCACTTCTTGAAAAGATCGTTGGATTTGAATACCTACCAGAATCTCTACCTTAATAGTTTCTTCTAGAAAAGCCACCTCTAAACCTCCTCTATAAGTGTTTGTGGTGTTAACAGATATCTATGGTTTGCGAGATGGTTCGCCAACCTACTTTGAGAACAGATTCCAGTAGTTCTGAAATAATCTCTTATGAGTTTGAAGCATTCATATTTTCCATAAAAAATATCATTGCTTGAGAAATTTTCAAATGATCCATATAACATAAAAATAGTTTTTGAACAATAAACTGTTTCGAACTAAGGTTGCTAAGGATCAATGAACATCCATTGCTTGAATCATATTTCGAGATGTGAGTAAATAAAATGGTTCAGTCTTCACATACCTTTGTTGATGAAGTTTTCTAAATTTCTTCGTGGATCTTCAATCTTCGAGGATTATTCAGTGATGTCTGATAATTAACTACCAACTTTTATACCTAGTCTGAGACTTGGCTTTAGCAGACTAAAAATCAAGATATAGTTTTGTTCATCTAAATTGACAACAAGCTTGAGATAATAAAAAACTTGCGAGTTCGAACGAGCAGTGCTCTAACATTAGCGACAATATCGAGAGAAAGGGATAAAATATGAATTGGATCCACTATCAGATTGAATTAAGCAAGAATGAATCGAAAATATGAATTTGGTGACAAAAATGAATTTTTTCTTAAAGAAATAACTAGATAAATTTGTAGATCCAAAGTAAAAAATAGATCAAGAACCTGAAAAACAAATAAAGAAACACTCAAGAAAAACCACCAACATAAGAATAAATCTCGGAGAAGACTCCAGCAAACAGGAACAATAAAGAAATTGAACTTGGAGCTTTAGTGGAAGAGATGGAGATCGAGTGAACCCTCGATATTGATGAATTGTGGCTCTGATACCATGATAACCTTGAAAAGGATTTAATGGTGTTCTTAATTTATCAGAGAATAAATCTCATTACACAATGATACAGATTATAATAATATTTATATACACTAATAACCGACACTAACTAATAACATAAAGAATAAAGTGTGTGAAACACACGAGTAAAACAGTTACAGTTATTACAACTCACTATTGTACAATCTTAATCTACACCACTGATTACAGTCAGTCTGTGCCATTACACATCATAGTATAACTTGATTTGGTTCAATGATTGATAAATTTGTTTCAATATGATTAAAATGTTAAATGATAAATAAAGGAACAAGGATTAAGCGCTTGTGTACCCAGAGTTCAAATCCAGAATTTGAGCATTTGCTTAGCCGAATCTTTAATTTTTACCAGATCCCAAGATCCATTAGATCCCAATGGTCATGTGTACGATATAAATTCAATCCAAATCAAATGCCATACGAATACTTTGAGGAAATTTCGAGGGATATCAACACTCAAGGCTATAAATATGGATGATGAATTTTAACACCAATTGGAGCCTAAATCTGTAACATAAGACAATGTTGGTATCCAACACCTCCTACCCCTATCCCGACGCAACAAAGCAATTTCTTGAGGTGGATTTTAAGGGTCTTGTCATCCGATCTATGTCAAGTCGATTATCTAACCCTCAAATATTAAGAAAAATTAACCGGTTTTAACAGATGAATTATACAATCTAGTTTCCCATAATTTAGACTATGTATTATCATATCTTTTTTTTCCTACGGGATGCATAATTAACCTGGCATTTTTAGGGGTGACCTAAAAAGAATTAGGGGCGTATTTTTAATGCCCATCTAGTTGTTGATGATGAGTTTTTGACAAGGGATTCATGGTAAAATGGCCTTGCCCTAGTTGTAGAAGTATAATGAAAATCCCCGACCCAACATCAAGATTAAAGAATTTGTAATAAACAATTTGTATTCTGGAAGAGAATCAATGATGCACATTCAATTAACGGACCCAGTAGTCCTGTAACTATTCTAAATGTGTATATGTATGCCAATTTTCAGGGCTTTCCTCGGCAGAAACCTCGTTATTTCATGTGCGCCAATTTATACGCCTTTTATGCTACATAAAATGCATTATTTATATTAAGAATAGGATTTGACACCATTCTTGAATTAACATGCTACTGAAAGTATTATATTTAAACATAGTGATATCGAGTATCGTCTCAAGTCTCAAACTCCCAAGGGAGAGTTCCTTGAACATGCTATATTGGCGCTATCATATTCAAATTCATACTAGAATAGCATTATACTCCAAATCTGGGCCTGGCACATTGCTATAATTTCAAACCATAGATTATAACCACATGATATTCAATTCATGATTAATGTCATAAGGATCGCGACACATTGTCTAGACACAGCAAGGCCCATAGCATATACCACATATCCCATAAACACCTTAGCTAGATAACGTTAAGGCCGTAATACAACCGTTGCGGCTTATAACGCTCTAGCTAAGATAATAATAGACTAATGACATGGTTGGAATCATCCCAAATCAATCTTCCAAGTCCATGGCATATCCAATCACAACTTGGCAAGCTACTGCTGAAATTGTGGCATAGCCACTATTGCGCCTACAAGTCGTGAATCGCGGCCAAGCTACAAACCCTAAATTAGCTTGATTATTGGCCAGATTCGTGGAACAACTTTCCATGCTCGAAATAACTTTGCTTGACCTTGTCCAAGTCCGTAGCACGTCTTGCTACGCTAATCTCACCTTAGGCAGCTACGGCCAAGCCTGTAGCCTAGCTCGCCACGCTCGAACAACTTTGCCAAATCCTGGCCAAGTTCGTAGCTTATCTGCTATGCCCAAGTCTTATTGTCCAGCTAACGCCAGCTCCCCTAGAAGACTTCTTATAGCCTATTGGACCTTATCCAAACGCGTTATCACTTCATGGGCCCTTGGCATATGCGGCCAAGTCTGTATCATAACTTTGGACCTTAGCCAGCCGCGGCTAAGTTCATGTCATCATGACCTTTGTGGGACCTTTTGTAGCTATAGACAAGCACAAAAATCAGCATTACCCCACCGGTCATGAACATAGCATAGCCAAGATTATAAAACCCTAATATGCTATTAGGGGCCACGACCAATAAATGACTTAGAAAAGACTCGATCTCAGCTTTGCTACACCAATCTTTGCTTACCTCCATCCAAATTCGACTTGTCTATCCTAGTTAAAGTAGGAATCGCATTCCAATAGTTTTAGTCAAATTGAGGCCAAACCTTAATTCTCGGCTATGGCCTAACCAAATCATTCCTATGCCATAATAGGCCATTACTGAGCCATAGTCAAATATACATTGGACCAACCACTATCGATGGCTACTAACATGCTACAACTTGTACATGTGCTATGAAATTCTATGGCTAAGATAAGATCTGATTAGTTCGGCCTCAATCACCTTGGCCATTTAAACCACTTTTAAGGCCGCGCGGTGCTAGGCTAATTGTTAGCACTATTTTAGGCCATGGCATGCCAAACTTTAATGCCGCATTTGGTTTCCATGCCATCCTATGCTAATAGCCACAACTAGATCTAATTTCAATTGTATCACCTAAGGCCAAGTTCTTTAAGCTATCTTTTGGATCTCAGTCTACTAGGCTAATCCTAACGCTATTATATGCTATGGCAGTGCCATTATAGGCCACCGCGCCACTTGCTATTTTATCGCCATAAATAAGCCATGAACATATCATGCCAAAGGCCATGCGATTATTTAGCACTCCAATATATCACGTAAAGATTATGGCCTGACATATTTCTCTCCATCTTAGTTAACATATCCAAATACTATAAAAAGACCACAACTTAGTTAATTATATAATAGATATTATTCCAGGGTACCCATACTTCTATAACATCAGTACTAATAAAATCAATTTATATTTAGGCACATAGTTCCAGCAAAAATTAAAAATAAATAAATAATCAATTAATTGATTTAATTTCATCAATATTTATCCCTTGTTAGTTTTAAAACCAATCATCGTTACTGAAGACCGAAATAGATAAATCAAAAGAACAGAAGGATCCATGTTGGCAAATATGAATTAGTTTAGTGTAGTATGTAATGATGATAACGATGAAAAAGAAACAAATAAGGTTACCTTTTTTTTTCTACCAATCATATTTCAGTATACTTATAGAATGATTCGGAAGAGAAGTGCTCAAATTGGGTCAACTCCATGATAAACATAAATTGTTCATTCCTTACTTCGATAGTACAACATGATAGTATTTTTAACAAAAAAGATGTGGACATGTAATCGTGAGCCTAATTTGGTCAAGCTAAGGCGAGACTACACTAAATACATGTAGTAGAATGCACGGGCTACAACAATGTAACACTAATGTATCAATATGTATAAGCTCCCAGTTTAGCCAAAAACAATTGGTATTTCCGCCTGCTCAATTTTGAACTTAAGCAGTATTCCAATTTATAACCAACTGTCATTGGTTAAAAGAGGACAAATTACTTGAACCCTCAATGATCTTCACATGTTATTGTTAATTTACTGAAGATACTACTCTTTTGAATTTATGATGCTCCCTAATCATGAAAAGGCATATTATAAAAAATGTATGATGCGGTATATTTTATGAAATACATGCCGGTAGGAAAAAATAATGTAATACTGTCCCATTAAACACCTAAAATTCATGCTTAAAAAAATATTAAACACCTAAAATACATCTACGCTAAAGGAATAAAAAGTATCTCATGAAATACATGCAGATAGAAATAAATAAAGCAATATTGTTTCTGTTTATCACTCATAGATTTGTATACGTGCTTCAAGAAAAAAAGATTGGTATAGATCAGGTTTCAAATATAAAGATTGATATACATGCTTCCACAGACACTATATAATTATTATTATTGATGCTAATCTGCACAAACATCACTAAAGAAATTAATCACAACAATCAAGTTCATAAAAATCAACATCGTCAGTCATAACTATCGGATTGTTTAACATCAGTATCAAATGATAGCCTAACTCCGTTTGATGTTGCTTAAACATTGGCCAACACCTCTATTTTTTTCAACAGATAAATGTTACATACCTATAAGTTATATGAAAACAATCATCCATTTTATCCATACGTGCAAGTTATATTTACGAAGAAGTGAATGTTCACCATCCTTAGCTTTCTCGGCAGTTTCCATCATATTCTTTATACATGGGAAGGGTAAGAGTAGCGACATGTTATTTCTTATAAGAAGATAGAGCTTTGTGATTGCACCATCGATTCTGATGGAAATGATAACTAATAGGAGTTTAAATGCTTCATTAGGGAATAAATAAAAGGAGACAGAGTTTAATATTCTATCATAACAGTATTGGTTGTGGAGACGGTGACGGTGACGGTGACATTGTCTATTACTTCTTAATTCCTTTTAAAACCCAGTTAACCTAACTCCGACTTCAGATCATGTAATTTCAGCAGGTTTGAGGTATTCATATGCGCCACTGATGGTGACGATGGATCTTTCCAGTACGCTGAGTGTTTACGCTAATAATTTTATTAATTTTTTATACCTACCAACAAAAGGTGAATAAATTCAAAAACACAAACGAAATAAGACTATAATATATTCACCACAATTTTGTATGTTCAACCAAAAAGCACTAAGATCACGTGTAAAGTCTCTCTATAAAAAAGTAGTAATGCTTTAGAGCTTGATAAAAGTTACTTCATTACCATAGATTTCACCTTTTGGCTCTAAGAAATTATTGAAAACCAATGAGGAACGATCAATGAAATAAGAAGTTAAGTTCTTCATGACTGCTAAAATTTTGATCGAAGGAAATATATTTCTTATATCTTAGTTTGATTCAAACGTCCAAAACTAACCGCTTATTAGAACTTTATATCTTACTCAGACCAATACATATGGATACTAAAAACTAAAAAGATCACTTAATGTTACTATTTGATGAGCAACTACAGTAATTCATGTTGTTAACTTGATATTACATGCCCCGATATTTTGTTGGTATAAAGATCAGTTTGTGTAAGGCCTGAATAACAAAGTAATTGATTACTCTCTCCATATAACACCAACGTACCTTAAAGTTCAACTTTGAATAGCAACCTCTATGGTGGGTCACTCGTCATATGTTAAACCACTGACATAGAACCTCCATTAACTTTTATTAAATTCTTTGACACAATCTCAAGTAGCACATTACATATACCAATATGGCACGGAATCTCCAATACTTTCAAGCATTACACATTTTAGTTAATCGAATTTCTTCAAGAGTATTGTAACTCTCGGCGGTATTACTATATGTAAGCCAGCCTTTACATAATTGTTTCAGACTGACTGTGTACAACCATTACAAACCAACCGCCACTGGTTTTTGTTTCCTGTTGTAGAATTAGGGAAGATATAAGGTATCTAGGGAGAATTGGTTATACACCCAACTACCCATCTAAAAATATTTTGCAAATCAACCATCATGTTAAAAATTAATTTATTTATTTTATCAAAAGTGAACCACAATCCAGAATGTATAGAACTCAAAATCCAAACTGCAGTTTATCATGATAGAAACTCAATTTATGGTAAAGAAAAAATCAAAGATCTTTACCTTGTTCGGTAAGTAAAAACTCAACAAAAGCCCTCACGCATCCAATCTTCAAACACTGTGACCACAACTATGTTGATGTAAATAGATACAACTAAACAGGTTCTTTACAATACAACAACACAACTCTTACCATTTTTTTTAGCTATAAACTATTATGTTTCAAGAAAGTTTCAATACATTCTTTTTTAGTTTATGTTATGCCACAACTTGTAGCACAAAAGCATCCTTTGAGCATTAAATTTCAGTCTCGCAATAACTGATATCAATGGGCAATGTGGTAATGTACCAGTAAGTTAAAAGATAAAACTACTATCCACACTCAAAGAGTATTGCATTTCAAATGCCTGTAAAGGAAGAAACAGTAAAAAGCATACAAAATACGAATGCATGTTGTTGATCCTCCATAGCAACTAAATTTGAAAATACTAAACTTTTTGTTGTTTCCCTGGCGTGGTTGAAAAGATACGCAGAGGCACATTCATTATATATTAGAGAAAGAATAAATACATATATATGTATTGGCAAAGAAAATAGATTATCAATAGTGAACTAAGCTATCATATATATATATATGCATGCTGTAATTTTGATTACAGGTTTATTATCCTGTCTATGGCCGGGGCTCAACTTCTATCGACCTTTATATGATGTTTGGTCGGCTGTTTGTATCATTCCATGATAGTTTAGTCAACATGTAAATTAGTTGGGGGCTCATAGAACCGGTATTTAAATAGCCAGGTTATAATATCATGTTTAGTTAGATGGGGTAGTTTCCATATCAAAATTAGTTATGATTTGGTTAGAATATATTTGTTGAGCGTATCTGTGTTTAGTTAGTCGGGGCTTTATGACCCAAACCGTGGATTAGAAAAACCAAATCCGACATAGTCTCCATATATTAGTTGTGATTTGGTTGAAATTTAAAAGTTGAGAGTATAAGTTAGCACAGGACTCGGTTTTTTGTTGGTCGGACCAAATCGGCCATGGCCCATCTAATTATTTTGGAAATTAATACGGCCCATTGATCATGGTTGTTTTGTCAAGGAATTTAATTTTATTTGGAAACTTAGCCACGACAAACCTAAAGTTAGCTGTGTTTAGGATTACTAAAGTTAGTTTCATCCCGGTCCATGGTAAAAGATTAAGGGTCCAAATTAAGGGTCATCGCAAACACCATTTTAAAAAGAAAAAATAGACTAAGTATCACCCCGGCAATCCGGTCGGCTCAACCTCTTCGGTTGGTTTATATTGTATGGTTTGTTTTTAAATTTAGAGAGCAAGGTGAAACTCTAGCTAATATCCCCACGTATTAAATTAAACTCATGGATTTCCATAATTTATAAGCAAACAGAGTAATGGAGGACAATAAACTACAGAGAATGATAAAAGATTTTCCAACTGCTTTGCCTACGGCTCAGCTTCTTTTACATTTTACAGTTGTTGGTAGCTTACTACCATTGCAACAGAAAGTGACAATATTAGGTCAGTGACGACATTAGGTCTGTAATTCCCAAGTCTACATGTTGACGCCCCTTGCTAGCTAAAATGGAAAGGGTCATGTTTTAATATCCAAAATAGCTCGTGCCTTACTGTCTGACAAATTTCACCATGGGAATCCGTGGAAGTGTTCTGTTCCTAGAAGACGATTACTATGTGACGGACAGATGTTTTATATGGATTTGTATTTCCCATTAATTCTTCCTCTCTTTCACTTTTCAAACCCACCTTTTGACTTGTCACATATATTTTCCACCTGCAAAACCAAATAATTTAGCCATAGAAGCCCATCAAAATGTAGCATTACACAGCAGAAACTGCTTATTCTACAGAACCTCTGCACCTATATCTCTATCGAAAGAAACTAACCCCAAAATGTATACCGAAATTGTGCATCTTAATCTAGAAGTAAAGGAAGTATCTGGAAAAAACTGACTACATACCTCCGACTATAAACAACATGTCTGCTATCCAAAAGTGTACATCCATAAAATCAAGATAACAAAAATCCAAGTTCCGACAGTAAATAGGCCACGGCCACAACAATTAATCTTATAGTCGGTTACACTATCCAGAAAACTTATCTACTGCCACCCTTATATTCCAAATTCCATAACAGAAATGTGGTGTGGATCTCTGTACAAATTTAACATTCAATTGATAACTATAACATGTATTCTGGATGAATTATACAAAGAAAAAAGACAAAAAGATTTCTAAACAGTAATTGATATATAAGGGGTACAAAATAAGCAAATACCAACAGCTATCGCATTTCTACTAAATACATTGGACTATAGTGGATCGGGTGCGGTCAGTTCATTCAAAATAGATAAGGTACTTCCATGGATTTATTTTTTGGGGTTCATTATTTGTTAATAACATGAAAACAGGGAAAATGGAAGATTTATCTGAAACAAAGAAGGAATTTATATAACCTCGCTATAAGATCCCCAACCATTTTTTTTTACATTTGATGCATCCATAGTCTGACTTCACCAACCACTTTAGTCGGGCACTTGTTGCATCCTAAATAATACCACCCAGTGGTACTCAATATTCGAGTTGCAATGGCTTAGAATACCTGCGTACATGTTTGGATAGGCATCTGTGATGTGGGTGATTTATTGAAATATGAGAATATAAACATATGGCACAACTATGGATAGTTAGAAATGTACTTGTTGATTTGGGTCCCATTGGCATTCCAACAGTTTAGAAATTGTCCTCTTATTTATTAGGCATAGAAATTTGTAAACATGTTCAATGGTTAGTGTCAATGAAATTTTGTCTTTTTAAAAAATAGTATGGAGATTGTTGTTCAAAACAGTTCTACAGGGTGGAAGTGCAACAAAACAATACTGAATAGTTGGTTCACTAAATTTTGTCAGTGGAATTGTTAGCGCCAGTGGTCGATTGACTCTAACTACAGTTTGATAACCAAGGAAACAAAAACTAAGACCAAAAAAACGAAAGAACTACAGTATTATCAGCCAATAGTATTTCTTAACTCAACAATAATCACAATTTTATGTTTAAAACTAACAAACACAACAACAACAGACTTTGCTGAAAGCATCATCATCAAACAACAATCCATTAATAATATTTCTACGGCAACATTATCATCACTATACAATAATCCAGACCATTTAAATTCAACAAACACAAAATTCAAAAATTGGTATTCCATTGTTAATCAAAATAATTTACCTGAGATGGATGCTATCTCTTTTCTCACTATGTTCTCTACACAATAATATAAATCCTGAGATTAAACCCTAATCAAATTATCAAAAGCTGGAACTACAAACACATAAATCAAAGATGGGTATTCCACTGTTAATTAAAATAATTTACCTGATCAGATGGATGCTAGCTCTTTTCTCACTATGTCCTCCACACAACAATACAAATTCTGAGATTAAACCCTAATCAAATTATCAAAAGCTGGAGCTACAATCTCAACATTACACATACAAAAAAACACAAAACATCGAAAGCAAAGAGGATAGAGGGAAATCAAATTCATACCTAGTTGAGAATTCTCGTTTCTATGCCTGTTAACAAATCAATAAAATACGATGAGAAAGAAAGAGATCAAAGAAAAAAATAGGGAAGAAAAGTTATAAGATGTTATTAACGGATTTTGACTTCTAGTTGATATTGAGATGCTTACTTCATTTGAAGAGGTCCAGTCCAGGTAACTGTGGCTGTTTGAGGGCACCAAATCTGTAACATGGGCAGCTGCCAAAAATGTCAACCACAAAACACACTCATTAAGAGAATATAAGAAAATCAGACAATGCATATATGATATTCGGCATATACAAAATATTTAGTTGCGCGTTAAAATAACAAAATATTACAAATAATAATGCAAAAGTAAAGTTAAATGGTCGAGAGTTCAAATTGTTTACATTTCTTACTTCAAGATTGATGTCGCAAATTAAAGTAAAGTATGAAGGTGAACTATTTTGATGTAATATAAAGCAAAAGCATGTTATAACTATTTTGATATGGGTTTAAGGTATACAATTTTCTCTCGAAACCTTTTTCTTTTCTTTCTCATAGCAACCTAAATCAAAGAACAAACGGAAACAAAAAAATACCTTCGTTAGATCAAAGAAATATATGAAAAGGTTCAGGAAGTTACTAAATTAAAAAAAGATGAGGAAGCTGCATTCAGTTACGACAATTGAGATTTGAGGATAAAAATAGAGAAATAACATTTTCTGGGCAGCATCAACAACTGCTGATCGAGCTTTGTGAGATGCTAATCCATATTCTTCTCTACTAAAAAAAAGTCTCCTTTTTATGGTGGTGTCTGCTGAATGTAACTGAGGAGCACGAAGAGAAAACTCAGAAAAGCAGTACGAAGTGGTTAAGATCATTGTAGCAAAGACGTGGAGTTCCAGAGAGATAAAGAATTACTGCAAATCTGGTAATGATCTAGGAAACCCATAAACAATGATTTTTTTCTTTCTTTTTTGCGGGATTTATTCGAGAGAAGACACAGCACTGTAGCAAAATCAGGAAACCCAACAATCGGACGGACGTCCATATACAACATATAACGAATCGATCAGTAAACCCCAGAAATCGAACCAATATAAAACACATACTTCATGAATTACAGATGAACTATAAAACAGTGAATTTGAAACAGATTATTGAAGCTATTTAGTTTATTTACCTTGATAGCGTAAATTTTGTCATCATTGTCGGTTGTTATAGTACTGAAGATACATCTACATCTTCCTCAAGTCTGCTAAAACCTAATTTTCAAGCCTTTGATCAACTGTACATACAAAAACTGAATGAAAAACTCCAATTAGGAAGTATAAAAAGCTTGCCCGACGTTAGTTTTAATCTGTGGCAACAGTTCAAAAAAAAAAAAACTTGTTAGATGATTAACAATAGCAAAGCAAAGAAAAAAAAACTTAATAAACAATCACCAGCACCATCACCCCAACCAATAAAACGCGATCGAAAAAGAAAAGAAAGAGTGAATCTGTAGTCAAGATTTGCTTGCAAAAGTACCACTAATGGGTTCTTTGTTATCCAAAATCAAGTGAAGGAAAACTCCTACCTTAACTGTAAAACTTGTGGATTGGGTTCTTTGAATTGGAAACCATACAGAATAGAAGAACAAATCTTCAAATCAACCTATCATCATTTACGGGAAAGAAAAAAAAAGAAGTAATTCAATAACAAAGTAAAACAGGTGTGAAAAAAAATCAGACGAAATAAGTAAACCTAAAAGATTTAGAGAAAACCCAACCCATTCGAGATTTATCATCACCTGTAATATCAAAAGACAAAAAAAAGTTTGTATGTTCAAATATTTGAAGTATTATAGTAAATTCACGTGTCTGAGGATGGTAAGAAGATCTTCTTGTGATTGTTCTCTGGATTCAAAACAAAACACGATTAAGAAAAAAAATCAATGGAAATTTGGTACCAATTTTATAGAGTTTATTTCAATTCTGAGAAATAATGAGAAATTTAGGGTTTAAGATTTACCTGAGAGAAGTGAGATTCAGAGACTTCGAGAGAGAAAGAGAGAGAACTATTATGTGATGGAACGATGATAAAAATAATAATAATCGAAGGCGAAGTTGGGGAAATAAGTGAATACCATGAGTCATTCCCAGCCATCCAATGACTACTCCATCCGGAGCTTCCCGACCTTCGGATCGGGTCTATATTAAACATCGTCCGTCTGATAGCTTTGTCATCATGGAGACAAAGGCCATACCTTTTTATAACAATGATGTTAGGGTTCCACAAACGTATGATTATAAAACATAGATATTTGACCGTTAGATTTTCATGAAATTTTAATATGTTCAACCCGATTAGGTGTTAGATTTTCATGAAATTTTAATATGTTCAACCCGATTAGGTATTACTTACTGTGTTAAAATTTCAATCAAATCTAAATATGATGCAATCTCCAAAAACTGATTTTAATAAAACTGTCGTTTAGAAAAACCCTAATTTTAACAGCTTCGAAAAACCTAATTTTTGAGAATTTCAACCGTTGGATTATGCTATATTTTTGATATGTTTTGTACATTGTTTTATGGAGATACTGTATAAATTTCATAAAGATCCAACCATGGGAAATACTCCAAAGTACGTGATATTTCCAGCTGTGTTCACAGAAACGTGAATTGGAACAGTCATACGGTGTCATGTATATCTTTTTATCTAGCCATTGGATTACGTTGAAATTTTTATTTTGATGAATCTTCTGTAAAATTTTCATAATCATCGGATATGGTTACAATTGTTTTCCGAACACTAAAGTTGGATAATGAAATTTCCAATCTTAAGGTTAACAATAAATTTAGGGCTATATACGAATTGTTTCAAGTTTATTATCGATGGGCCTGAGTACTTCATATAGAATGGACCATATATGTGGACTTTTGTTAACCAGGACCTAGTCAACCCAATGGACCGGGCCTTGACCAATCCGTTGATCGGGTTTTGATTAAACCAACTCGATTAAAAAGTTGACCTTTTGGACTCAGAAGTACTTGAGCGCCATTAAAGAGCCTTTGATACAGAAGCCAATTGTGTCTACAAGGGATTTACTTCCATCATGAAAATCTTCAATCAGTGACGATTCATTGTTCAAAAGATGAAGGCATTACTTCTACGTTTTAAGGCGACATATTGAAGTTTTTTTTTTTTTTTTGAAACATTCATGAAATTTTCCTTCGAAAATTTGAATGTTCATTAGAATTTAATACACTTGTAATATTGGCTCAAGTAGTAACAATATAAAGTAAATGTATTTACTGAGCATGAGACAGAGATGTAATTCTAACTCATTTGAATGAGAGTTGGGTACTTGGTATAAACATTTACTGAGTATGGTACAATGGAATGCATGTGTCATATATTAGCATCCAACTACAAGATATATAAAGAGTTTAAATGACAACAAACTCACTATATGTTAAAAGAAGGTCATACCACCGATTGTCAACTTTAGTGGCAATAAGAAACTTGCCCAATTAATACACTTACATTTTGATAAGTTTATTAATTATCTTTATTCAACTGAATTTTGTATGATTTGATCCTAGACTATTGATTGTATGGTAGTTTAATAAACATTTTTTTAAAAGATAAAACAAAGAACTTTTTTTTGCGAAGAACTGAATTCATTGTCTGTACTTATGGAATAAAAAGTATATCATTTCCATGAGACTGAAATACTCTAAAGCACTTGAGATATACTCAAAAGTACTTGAGTTAAAAGGATCATTCATACATTATGATGAAAAGTATATCATCTTCATGAACTGTAACACTCTAAAGTAATTGAGATAAATTTTCTTTTGTTACGTAATAAGGCCACACCACTTATTACACGAAGCTCTTTTGGAAATATATTAAACTGCTTGTTGAATTGTTTCCTTATATAACATGTGATGATTGGATCATTACATGTGATAGCCGAGCGAGGAAATGCTCAATCTTTGTTGCCTAATTGGTATACAGATTAAAAGTTACATGAGCTCTGTAAGAACTAAGAGCTAATCACACTTTGTCAAGTTCTTACGAAATCTGTGCGAACGGTTATCGTACAAAAATAAAATAAAATAATTCATTGTGAGAATGGGAATGCGTCTATAAATTTTCTTTAATGAATATGAAAGGAAGCATATTCTAAGATAAATTTTATGAGTCAATTTGGTGAAATGTAAATCACTAGTATTTGGAATATTGAATCCATATTGACCCCGACAATGAAATATTGGGTATTGACTCATACAGGCTTTGGCATAACCGTAAAGCCATTTTGGTTGTGACATGATGATCGTTTTGAAAGGACTCATACGGACATCCTTTTATTTGAGTGAACAAGAAAATGGGAATTACAAAGATTGAAAGAATGCAAAGTGACGGCATCTCTAATAATCAGCTCTTTCTAAAGTACTAGAAACACCACCTACCCTCCCATTATGCTTTTAAATTAATAAAGCATGTAACTCATTTTACAAAGTCATTCTTTAGTAAAAAGAATTGTGACCATCCTAAGATGCAAATGGTAAACAACCCATTCTTTCAAAACAAACAAGGTGATATTTGTGAACATATCCATACAGAATGCGGACCATTCAAGTGATTTATGGCTCTGGTGGATGATTCGAAGTGTTGAATTAGTTATTGATCACAAGAAATAATGCGTTTTTGAAACAATCCTAGAACATATTATACAATTTAAGGACTCACCAACCTCGTCAATGCTAGATATTTACATCAAAAGTACTTGATGGATATTGCATGTTTAATAGGATCAGTGTAGAACATCCTTACCCCATGGTCTCGCAGAGGCTACCATCAAAGGTTATAGATGGTGTCTAAGGATAGGTTATGCGCAACAACCTTCATATAAATGCTTGGGGGATATGCAATATTACACGCATATTCACTTATTCGTTTTAGAACCCATAATTAGTCAACCATTTCTGCGTACCAGTTGGTAACTAGATATAAGCCTGACATCTGTATTCTTACACATTTGTGGCTGTTCTATATATGTGCCACTACGACTCCACATCGTACTATAGTTGGTTATCAAAACTATTAAGTAGTTATGTTGGATATGAATTCCCAACAACTATCCGCATTTGAAACCTTTAGCAGGCAATCTCTTATCCGTTATATTTACAGATTGTCACTTTAATGAGACAGTCTTCCCGTCGCTAGGGGAGATAAGAAAAAGGATTTCCTAAAGGAACGACAGGAATTGTCGTGGTGTGTTCCCACTTTGTCTCATATTGATTCTTGTACTCCACAAATGTAAATGCGAAGTGAAAAGAATAATCGATTTTCAGAAAGTACACTGATATCGGTAACGTGACAAGATCATACATACCAGCTGCAAATATGCCTACAAGGTTAGAAATCTTCAGTATGGGGTACACCATAGACTAAGGTGTTGCAACTACACTTAATGGAAGTGTAGTTAAGGCCGTGGCTCCATAAAGGAAGATGGAGATACCACTAGGTTCAATCAATGCTCACCTAGAAAGGAAGTAGATGAGTAAGGCACAACCAAATTTATATCATTAATGAAATCATATCATTTGATTGTCTTTGACTATGTCCATGAATCAATACTGGAGGACGCTCCGAAGTTTAATGATTCCAGAGAACAATGAAATCCTAAAGGATTATGAGAACACACACGAGTCAATGGAAAGATCGTGCGAGCATATTAATGATTATTTTTATATATAGTTGCTCAAGAAAATAGAGCACGATGAGATCGAACCATGCTTCTTATTGTTTAATGTCAACAAAGAGCATATTTGGCCTACACAATCCAGGTAAAACTTGGTTCTTTGATAAATATACAGGTATTTGGTGTGGTAGTGCTAACCAACCAAGTGTAAAGCCTATGAGACATACATGATTATTTGTCATAGAGCACAGTGGGAAGAATGAAGTCTCAAAGTATCAAGACTCGCCTTCTGGCGCGAGGTTTCTCACAAAGTCCTGGAATTGTCCTCTTGTAATGAATGTTATAGCGTTTCGCTACTTAGTTATCTTGGTAATTTCAAAAGGACTTGAAATGCATCATATGTATGTGGTTATTACGTATCTCTGAAAGAATCAAGAGATAACAGATATTTACAAAAGTACTTGATAGCCTTTTGTTGCCCGAATCAAGTGACTCTAAACCACAGAGTGCTTTTACAGTTAGATAGAATGCCCACTTATAGATTGAAGCAATCAGGAGGATGTGGTATACCCGTCTAAGTGACTATTTGATTTGGAGGGGATAGACAAGTAAGTTATTTTTCCTTGCGTATTCACAAGAAAGTTCCTGATTTGGAATTATAGTTATCTATGTCGACGGTACAGACATAATGGGTACTCTTGATGTAATAAGAGACCTTAAAAGCTATTTAAAATCCGAATTTGAGATGAAAAATCTGGGGGAAGCTCGACCGAATACTGAGTTTGTGGTATATTATTCCACCAGTTTGCATATGTCTAAAGTTGTCAGGAAATTTAACAAAGACATGCATCCTAATAGCACTCCCATGATTAGTCGAGGTTCAAATGTAAGTAACCATTTCGTCCAAAGGAAGATGACGAAGATGTGTTGGGAGATGAAATTCCCATATCCAAGTACAATAGACGCATTGTTGTACTTAGTATAATAATGTACTCGATTAAATTGTACATCCTCAGGGAACTTGTTAGCTAGATATAGCTCAGCGCCAACGCAACGTCATTGGAATGGTATAGTGAATGTAATCATGTACTTAAAAGTAACCATTGACATAAATTTGTTTTATCCCTGCAAAGACATAAAAAGGAATGCTAATGAAAGTGAAATCCAAAAGTTGTTGATTATGTAGGAACAATAATCTCTTCTCCAATGAAAGTAATCAGGGGGAGATATGGTAGATTATTTTCTAAGTCATTACCGATATTCAGTTTCGAAAAGTACATGACTAAACGAACTGTCTGGAACTAATCTGAAAGTAATCAGGGGGAGTTGCCGACATCAGGGGCCGGGAGGATCCAAGGATATGATGTCGACATATTTTACTTCGAAATTAAAGTTGTGTTGTACTCTTTTTTCCCTTCGATCGAGAATAGTTTTTCTCAAAGGGTTTTGTTTCTCGACAAGGTTTTTAGCGAGACAACACTAAAAGCATCAAGTATGTTGAACATTGAAGACATAAAGATCGCGTTGATATTACTGAACATATCTGAATCAAAGAAATGAAACGCGATAGTCTGTTAAGCAACGTAACTTCCAGAATCAATAACAAGGTCTTATAAACATTCAAGTCACCAAAGAAAAGTATGATAAACTCCTTTTGACTGCATTAGACTAATGAAAATTATATGACATCATGGGGAGCATCTAATGGTGTATTGAACTATTTTCCTTCACCGAGGTTGCTTTTTCCCACAGGGTTTTGTCACTCGGCAAGGTTTTTAATGAGACAACAATAAACACCGGGAATGTAATTTCTCAGCTAAGGCTATTGTCTTTCCCACGAGGGTTTTCTGCCTTAGGAGTTATGAAGCAACTAGTCAACTTCAACAGAGCAAAGTGATCATATGCAGCGGATCACCTTTTACTTGCATCTGTCACGTTGTACTCTTTTCCCTTTCGTCAAGGTTTTATCCCACTGGGTTTTCATTGTCAAGGTTTTAATGAGGCAACGTATATGCATCCAACTATGTTCTAAGTTTACTTAATATTTTACTCTTTTTCTTTAGTTCAGGTTTTGTCCCTCTGGGTTAGCCTGACGAAGTTTTAACGAGACAATTAACTTAGACTCGTTGATCTTTGAAGATCGTATTTCATGTGATGAACTACATGTAAAGTACGAGACAACATGTGAAGAGTTGTACCAAGGTTTTATCCCACTGGGTTTTTCCTTGTCAAAGTTTTAATGAGGCAATTGATTTCGACACAAGTCATCAAGGAGAGAACGACATTTGAAGAACTACATTCAAAGCACTATGTATAAAGTTTTGTTGTTGAACCGCACAAGGGGGAGTGTTACAGGGCCTACGGCCCATGAATGTGCGGTCCATCTAGTCACCTAAAGTTTACCTTTACATGTATATAAAGGATATTGTATGCATGTGACCCTATTATCCTGATAAATAGAAACCTCTCTTTGTCTTTTTACTTTCTTCATATTTTCCACTGCAACATTAATCTAGTTTTATTGCTTACTCTTTCTCCTCTTGGGGCGTTGGGCCACCTATCTGTTTTAAGGCAAAATACAAATACTTATCTTAATCAAATACAAAAACACTGGGAAGAATTTACGAAAAAGATCATTAGAAAGAGTTATTAGTCTGTCATTCGGATATTCTCAAGTTTGAAAGAGGAATGCTTTTTATTGTTTCTCCCTCCCATCAAAGAAAAGTCTTAAGACTCACTTAACCCAATCAACGTGTGGGGACATTTCCTTCAAACACGTATAGCGACATTAACTGTCCAAAATACCCTTTCTGTGAAAGGGGCTTCGAAATCTTCATAAGTAAGTAACAGAGGGTATCTGAAGTAAAAAAAAAACAGAATACTAATCCCTCGAATATTTAATTAGGGTTTTGAAATTAACATACAACTGCCATTACAGAGTGGCAATCACAGAGCTCTTGTCTTAAAATTTGTTAATTACAATTATAAAAATTTAGGGTTTTTATGATTTAAATTTAATTTTGTTCATTTCTCTCTCTCTGTCGCTACTACCTTTCTCTCTCCCTACAATAAACAAACTCTCTTCTTCTCCTACTTCTTCTCTCTATAGGAAATTTTTAGAGTTGTAAAAGGATTTGGAAGAGAGATTAAAGCAGAAAAGAAACCCAAACGGCTATAATTCCTATTCTCTCTAAAATTCTCTTGATACTAGTATTTATTATATAGTGTAAGAGAGATATATAGAGGGGGGTCAAAATAACAGAGATTTGAACATCTGAAACTCTCTGATTTTAGGTTTTTTAGGTTAGATTGTGGTGTTGGGTGGTACCCATTTTGTTGATCTGGCCTAACGAGAAGAACAAGACTGGGGTTTTATCGAATTTACAAAGAGAAAGGAAGGATTTTGTTAGGGATTTGGTGGTGGTAATGATGCCAGAAGGAGGAGGGTATTATTGTTCTAAAAAGACTGATGATATATGTGAAGATGTTTGTGGCCAGGTATGTTAAAGATAATTTTACAGAGAAAAACGATTCCCAAATTAAATCTCTTTTGGATCTACTTTTGATTTTCGAATTGGTTTTTTTCTTGTCTTCTTCTTATTTGGTAGTTAGATGAATGTGATATTGGGCCATTATTCTTGTGATGTTCTAGTTGAAACCCTAATGAATGTTGATGAAATTGCTTAAGTTCTTTGTTCATGGTGATGATTTTCCCAAATTCTATTGTAGATTTGCAAAAATAAAATAAAATAAGTAATTTAAAAATTCTATTGTTTGAGTTCATTAAAAAAGAATTTGGTTTAGGCAGAATGGATTTCGATTTTAGATTTCTAATATTCTGTCATGAAGTTCGCTATCGGAATGTCTTTTCTGTCGTATGATTTTTGGAAAAATAGGAGAACTGTTATAAACTGGGTTTGGTTGAATTCAGTGTGTTTTCATGCTTGATTTCTTTTTATCAGTATCATGTTGTTTAATTATTTTTTTCCTGGTGCTGACTTGCAGGAGTCTACTCAAGCGGCTTTAAGCATGTCTAGACTACGGTGTATTATGCGGGGATTTGATATGAAGGCATATATACTTCTATTTATTATTGTTCCTACTTGCATCCTTGGTATGTATTTGCATGGGCAGAAGATTTCATATTTCTTACGACCCATATGGGAATCACCTCCCAAACCTTTCCATGACTTGCCACACTATTATCATGAAAATGTGTCGATGGAGAACCTCTGCAAGCTTCATGGGTGGGGAATTCGCGAGTCTCCGAGGCGGGTGTTTGATGCAGTGTTGTTCAGTAATGAGGTTGACCTACTGCAAGTTCGGTGGAATGAGTTGTACCCTTACATTACACAGTTTGTTCTTTTGGAATCAAATTCAACGTTTACTAGTTTGCCAAAGCCGTTTGTGTTTGCTAGTCACAGAGATGAGTTCAAATTTATTGAGGATCGGCTCACTTATGGGACTGTTGGAGGAAGGTTTAGAAAAGGGGAAAACCCATTTGTTGAGGAGGCATATCAAAGAGTAGCACTAGACCAGCTTCTTAGAGTAGCAGGTATAATGGATGATGACTTGTTAATAATGTCAGATGTCGATGAGATCCCGAGCAGGCACACAATCAATCTCCTCAGATGGTGCGATGATATTCCTCCTATACTTCATCTCCGTCTCAATAACTATTTGTATTCTTTTGAGTTTCTCGTGGATAATAAAAGTTGGAGAGCATCAGTTCATGTATATCAGACAGGTAAAACAAGGTATGCACATTATCGACAGACAGACACTATCTTGTCAGATGCAGGATGGCATTGCAGCTTTTGCTTCCGCCGTATCAGTGAGTTCATCTTTAAGATGAAAGCTTATAGTCATTACGATAGAGTCAGATTCTCCGGTTACTTGAATCCCAAAAGGGTTCAAGATGTGATCTGCAAAGGGGCTGACCTATTTGACATGCTTCCAGAGGAGTACACATTCAAGGATATAATTGGGAAATTGGGACCAATTCCGCATTCATATTCAGCAGTTCATCTTCCAGCGTATGTTTTGAATAACTTCGATAAGTATAAATTTCTATTACCTGGAAATTGCAAAAGAGAAAGTGGCTAAGTCTCTCACTGGCAGGTCTAGGTTGGCCTGGTTTGCAATGAGTTATGGGTATGCGAACTATTTGATCGCCGTGCCAAGAGAAGGATCCTGTTAAGCAAGTAATGACTTTTGTGTGCATATGGATATGTTGTTTATCCAACTAATTTTAGACATTCTTTAGAGAGAAAGTTGAGGGGAGATGGATGAATTCTTGAACTTCCATGGTAAAGCTTTTGTATATGGCCCTTGTTTCTTTTTTAGGTCTTGGTTTCTTTCAAGGTGGTGATACCATCCACTTTGTACAGGGATCATACTGTGGGATTTATAGCCGAGAGTTGCTGAGGAAAGCTTTCGCTTGTTGGTATGGCTTTTGATATAATTCAAATGCGAAAGAAAAAGAAAAACAATCCTGGTTGAGATATTCTTAACCATTCTTTTGTCCGGAATTTTGTTGTTTTTATGATTAACTTATTCATACATATTTATACAGCAAAATGGTCTTCACTCTTCACAACTGCCTTTGTACAATCTGGTTGATTTTATCTCCATTTCATGATAATGCTAATCTCATTCTTGCTCCCATCCATTTTAAGATAGTTTTAAGTTTTTTTCTGTTTTTTGTCTTGCTACATTTTTTTATTTTTATTTTTGCTGCATTCCTCTCTTTTCGTGGTTAAGTAATAGTTGAATTAGTATGGTACTATCAGTACCCTTAAGCTGTAAACTTAAGTTTGTAGTTTGTTGTGGTAGATAATTGGTTATACGTTCAACTTCATTTATATCTTACCAAACTTAGGTACAAGATTGAATATACCTAAGCTGGTAGATAGAGTGAGAGCCATAGAGGCAATCTAGCTGGCTAGCCATTGGTATTGTTTCTTTCTGTAGAACAAGGGATAGAGACTGTTGAATGGAATTACTAGTCTTACACTTACTTGCATTATTTCGGTTTGTTTTGAAGTCGAAATCATGTTAAGTTGTTGTGGTTTCTGTTTGTTTTGAAATCGAAGTCTTGTTAGGTTATTCTGGCTTCAGCAGGTGCCTCTACATTAGAATGCTAATGGCTAGAACATTTATGATTTAAATTTGAACGTCGTCGTCCTCAAATTTTTTCTATGCCGACCACATAAAGGTTCCTTTTAACCTGAAAGCCACTAAGCAAGATCAGTAGATTGTGAAATTTAGGCTTTACTAACATTACGTTTTGCATGAGATATGATTTGATGGACAAAAGAATAAGTTTTGAAATGGGCTGTCTATTTAGGGGATGAGAAAGAAAGAAAGAAAGAAAGAGAGAAGGACGTGTATGGCATTATTGATGTGGGGAGTTGTCATGTGCTGTGATGGAATTTTTTCTTCAATTGATTTCTATCTCAGACTATTCAATTCCACAACAATTAAATTAAAAAGAAAAACAAAGAAAAGCATGATTCCTTTATTAGGAGTTTTTGAGTTGTCTTTGGGACCCCTCCCAAGCCTTGTCTTCTTTAAAAGCTCCCTTTCATTTGGTTAGTAAATAAATAATCAAATCACCACCTTAAACATTCAAAATTATTTTATACTAGTATTTTATTAAGAGTGAGACCTGTATATGTCGGTTATTGTCCAGATTAACCGGTTAAAACAGTTGGAACGGATTCACCAAAGACGTGTATCTCATGACTATAAACTTCTTTGCTGTCTGCATAATTACTCGTTTCTCGACTCTAGCTTATTCGAAGGAAGAAACAAGAGCATGTATAAATGGTGAGAAAAGAATCTAATTTCCGGAAATCGGTGAATCGTATTCCCCGAAAGGAGTCCTCTTAAACCCACCATCCTGGAGTTTTCAAATTTCTCCGTTATAGTTAATCTTATTCCCGTTTTTCATCTATCCTATTCCTCCCTGTTTACCATGAAATCGTGGACTCAGTCCCTCTAACCAAACACTCTTAAATTGCATATGTATCATTGTATTGTAACATGTTTACCGAATAGTTTGGAAAAAGTTGCATCTTTTATCAGTGTAAAGTGAAGCATATTCCTTCAGGATAATTTTCTTTTATTTCTCAAGAATAAAACATCCCATGTTGATTGTCTTGCATTTTACTTGCACATTTATTTATTTATTTTTATTGGAGTTGCAACCGTCGTGTTAGATTTAGGTGGAGCCAAACACTTGTACTTGATCAAGTTACGGCAATCCAAAGAAGGTCGTCGAGAGACTTGAGACCTAATGGTCTTTATAGCCGAAACTCCTTTGCTGAAGACTGAAACTTCTGAGTCCAACTTTGTGCACCCCTCTAAAACCGGGGTGCACATTCCGGCCCCTGCTATTGGAGGATATTTTGACTCAAAACCAGATTTTCTAGATTTTATATGGTAAAAACTTAATTTGACTCCAAAAAAACTAGGCAGATTTCTCTACTCAGTTTCACAACCTAATGGAGGAGCAGTTCTTTCATAATGTCTTCGACTCTAGATTTTGGAACTCGATCAAAATATATAACAAGTTTTGATGAATTTGATTATCTAAAACCCTAATTAATCTTAATTTTCAAATCAAAAGATACTCAATTGATTTATACTCTTTCTCAAAAGTGTGGGATTTCTTCATTGATGCTGTCAACAAAGTTCTTCCTTCTAAACCTCTGATCTGTTGGAATTTATCAAGCATTGGAAAACCTTTAAGTCTTCCACCCAAGTGTAGCCGCTGTTGAAAAGCATTCTTCCGAGTGCGTCATGGTGTATTTGAACCGAGAGGAACAAAAAATTCCCATCTGTTTATCATCTCAATTAGAAGCGAATATCACAGCTTTCTACTTAGGCCTTCCTTACCTTGCTTTAGAAATGTTCCTTTAGATTTTTGTTATGGGGAAAGCTGGTTTGTTTAGGGGGGAAGCTAAAAACATTTGACTACGGTGTATTTGTTTTGACTTTGGCTCATTAAAGGGGAGGAGTGAAAAACTGTCTTTCCCCTTAACAAAACACCGAAGTTTACCGTTTAGTCCTCAACTTAACCTAATTTTGTGATTGATCGATTTTAACCTAATCCTAAGCATCATTTTATGATTAAACCCTATCATTTTGCGTATCCTTGTTTATTTTTATTATCACACATTAAAACAACTAAATTGATTCAAAAGTTGGATAAGGGATGGGTCAAGCCTTACAC
The DNA here is from genome assembly GCA_023531105.1 of Papaver atlanticum. Lineage (NCBI taxonomy): Eukaryota > Viridiplantae > Streptophyta > Magnoliopsida > Ranunculales > Papaveraceae > Papaver > Papaver atlanticum. The sequence goes on from JAJJMB010007312.1 coordinate 934,271, forward strand.
AAAGTATTCTGGATTTGTGGAATACAGGCCGAATACAGCTCTGAGATTGGGTTCATCATATCATTTTAATTACTTGAGTCTCATTTCGAGGAATTACCTTGAACAACACCAATACAAGCCAGTTACCCTTGAGACGTCATGACGAACGTACATAAGACATTGGAAAAACAAACAAACGGAGACATCGGCAAAACAAACAAATGGAGAAGATAAAGATTATAGTTGAAATTCTACTGGTTTGCAGTCTTTAGGTTGATTAAAATATTAGAATGCACCGGAAAAGAGCTAGAGCATCAGACGATTCGTTGGTAACATCAAATAAAATTGAAGTCATCAAAGAACATGAAAAGAATTTAAAGAAGAAGACTCATAAGAAGAACATTTAATTGGGGGATACATAAACTAATTGGGGGATATTTCACTGTAGCTGCCGACATGGTTTTTCAATGTCGGAAATCCATCGACCATGTCGGCATCATTGAAAAACCATGCAGGCAACTACAGTAAAAATATCCCCAAATTAGTTTATGTATCCCCCAATTTGGTGTTCCATAAGAATACCTGTGTTTTTTTCTTTTTTTCGCTGAAAAATTCTTTTATCGATTGTTACAGTGATCATGGTATGAGTTTGGTTAGAGGGTAAATCGACAATACAAAATGATATATGAAAGTCAAATTCACTTATTATTTCCCCCTATACACATCTAATAATAGTGGCTTTACCCTTAACATGATTTCCCCCTAAATAAATCAGCTTTCCCTATAACAAAAATCTTCCTTTAGATGAGATTATTGTAAACTGTAGAACCCAAGATTTCTGATCCCCCATTAATAGCTTTTTTAGGGTCCTATTTCTTGTTTGATTCCTGCTAGATTGAGTTTCATGGCTTGCTTTATGTCTTGTTTCCTGTTGTTTGGGTCTCGGATTATCCAATACCAAATTCAAATACACCCGTAACACAAATCTTATTGCGTCTCACTGTATTCAATCTTTGTATAATTTTCTTAATTCATTAAAATGAAATCACCGAGGATGAAGATGAGCTAAGATTGAATATAGTTTTCACGGTCAAAAAAAAAAAAAGAACAAGAAAAGAGAACAAATACTCCTGTTTTTATTGAAACTCGTATTTTACTTTCATAAGAAAAGTAAAAAACTACAAGTGGTTTTCAGACGAATTAACCTCCAATAGGGAGGGCCGGAATGTGCACCCCGGTTTTAGAGGGGTGCACAAAGTTGGACTCTGAAACTTCTTAAATCTTGGTTTGGTATAATTAGGGTGATTAACATCCCTGTCCGATTTCAGGTGTTTCTCAAGAAGAGCTTAAACAAGTACTCCAAAACATGCTTTCTGAAGACAAACTTAAGTTAGAACAGTCTTACTATTTCATTTTACATACTTAGACCGACTACTTGTGAAGATAACAACACATTTATCTTGATCAATCTTAAAAGAAGAGAATGTTGAATACTCTAAATCAACCTTGTTTTCCTAATAACAAATGTTCCTGGAGACTCCGCACGACTTCGATAAGTAGGTGTGTGCGACTGACTCCTCTACTCTCAGGATGACACACATCAAAATCTGTCTCGCCATCAAGGCAATTACTTACCAAAGTTAATCACTGTCCCAAGTCTCATCAACTTGCTTGGGTGTCTTGATTTTTGGTTTAACATTTGTTTGATCTATTTGATATTTCTTCGAGTCATAATCCTCATCGCCACCACCGTTCAAGAATTCATAACCAGCTTGCTCGGCCACAGTTGAATCGTCTTCTTCATCGCTATCTAACTCCCATGGTGCATCTTCTATATCACCCAAGATATCCTCTGATTCAGAGTCTTCTTTTGATACCCCTCCTCTCGGTCTTATCCCACAAAGTTTCTTGTGAGCTTCCTTGTTCTCAGCTCTGTAACTCATATCTTGTATCCTGTTTTTCGTTCTTCCTGAATCCCAAGATTCCTCCTCCGAATCACCTGAATTATCCTCTGATTCAGATACTTTTCCTCTTGGTTTTAACCCATCAGATCTTTTACAGGCTTCCCTGCTGTCAGTTGTGTAACTCACATTTTGTTTCCTGTTTAAAGTCCTTGATCCCTTGAACTCGTTAACGGCCTCAGTAGAACTATCTTCACCACTGTGGAGATCATTATGATCCCATTCATCATCTCCCGACGACCCAACATTGTTATCATCTTCTTCGTCACTATCCCATTTACGTGTATCACGAGTCCTAGGCCTACTACTACTAGTACTACTACTAAGATCACTGTCGTCCCAATCCCTTCTTCCACCTCCTTCACTCTCATCTTCTGAATCTCCCCCGCTCATTCTTCTGATCCTCCCCTCTGACTTTTCTCTATTCAAATATTTCATCCTAAAAGTATCTTCTTTTTCTGCAGCCTCCTCGGCTTTCCATTCTTGTTCTGCAGCCTCCTCAATATCTGCTATAAATTTGTCGAGCTGCTTTCGTTCCTGTTCCTCAGCAAATGGGTCCTCATCTTCCCTGTTATCATGCTTGGCTACCGGTTGTTTGTCCCCGTGGAAGACATAAGCGGTTCCTTGCTTCTCGTCAATTGCACTAAAGAATGTTGAAGCTACCCTCTGAATGCTGGCCATGGCAACTGGGTCCTCAGGATTTACACCCTTACGCCGTAATTGCTGTTCAATCTTCTTTATGTTTAGCTTTTGAGACTCAAGCGCTTGCTCAAATCTTGCCTTAAACAATGCCTGAATATTTTCAAGAAAATGAAAAAGAGTATGTTTGTCATTTTCTTAAGCAAACTTTTACCTTTCGAGTATCTGACTGTTCTCGGCAAAAGAAGTAAAACTAAGTGAGTATAAGAATAACTACCTTTCTTTTGGTAAGAGTGTTGACAGGTATCAACGTTTTTGGCTGCCGATAATTTCTTCCACGGAACATGATAATTGTTTTGACATCGTGTACATTAATAACAATACCACCACTCAGTCTTGCAAGCATAGTTGCCATCTCTTTGATTCTTTCCTTTGGGAAGTTATCACAACAAACTTGCACGGTCTCGTGAAACTTCCAGTGGAGATGCATATTTTGAACAACACCTCCAAATACTCCACGTACACCAACTGGTACATAATTTCTATTTCTAAAGCCAATTTTCTTATATGCCTGAAGCTGCTCTGGAGTCAACAGTTCTGGGTCATGTCTGGGAGGTGGTAGCTCTGGTAACTCATACTTCTTGAGTCTTTGCTGGAGCAACGCCACTTTCTTTTTAGCCTTCATTCACGAACAGCAAATAATAAATGAAATCCCAGCTAAGCATAACAGTGTGTTATAGGGTGTTAAATGACATTAAGCAGTGTATGACGACCCAATCCAGGAACAACGGCATGAAAAACAAGAAGCATTTAGATTTTGTATAAAGTTTCCCGCTTAAAACTGCAGTTACAGGTAACACTACTCAAACAATAAACGGAATTACCAAGGACGAGGTATCCATGCTACATATAGGCACTATATATTGACTGCGATATTCACAAACATTTCTCTGGTGGCATTATCAGTATCAATGACGTGAATATAGCATACAACATTCCGAATTATTAATGTAGGCTCTTAGCTCATTACTCTAAAATTTGCTATTACACAATCACTGAAAGGGTAGTTCAAAATCCAAAATAAAATTGTATCAGTATAACCCCAAATTTCTGGCATACACACAAAAATAAGAATCATAATATAATGGGCAAAAACAAGAAATGAACAGAAAACATACCCTACGAAGATTCCAAATGAGTCTTTCCTCTTCAGTCATTAATTTCTTTCGTAAATTCCGCGCTCGACGAATCTCCCTCTGTGTTTTTCCTACATCTCTCCTCATCAAACTTTCAACTTTACTCCTCATCCCACGCCCTCTTGATGATGTTGACATCGTTCGATTTCCATTAAAACAAGAACAAAACTTTGTTGGAGACAAGATATGATCTGTGGTGGTATTTAACCTAGATGATGATTCAACCATAATACTTGCCAGTAATCTTGGACAAACATTTCTTAGGGTTTTAGATACTGCCCACATCGTCCACCACATCAAATTTGAGGTTTTGGATAAACCAGAAAGGGGAGTGGATGCAAATCAGCTCTTCATTTCTATAGGTTCAGGGTTTCTCTATGTTTTCATCAGGGTTTTTCGTTTTGATTCACACCCATTGGAAGCACAATAAATTCGATTTACCTCCCTCAAAAGAGGTTATTTTGGGGCTACAACGATTTACTTTGGGGACATCAGTTGATGAAATAGGTTTTTTTTTTTTTTTTTTTTTTTCGGTAAATCCAAAATTGGATTAATAAATAGCAAATATGTACGAACAATTTACAAGAAAAGAGGTCCGTAGACCCCAAAAACTTACAAACTATTTAAATCTGAAATAAGAGACATTAGGATATTTTATGGAGTGTAGAAAATAAGGTCTCTCGTCATAGCTCATGCCTTCACCATTTCTTAGCAAACATCCCCTTTTAGCCATCACATCCGCTGCAAAATTAGCTTCTCGATAAGTATGAACAAACCGAATAGAAGCATATCTGTTTTGAACATCTCTCCAACGTTGTCTAACAAACTACGGAACCGAAGAATTAGATAATGTTGTCACTGCACCAATCGAGTCAGAACGGACCAAAACATTACCAACTCCCCATTTTGTAGCCCATTCAAGACCAACAGTAATACCATAATGTTCTGCCAAAAAATTATTAGTTATTCCTAAACCAATACTCATAGCACCAAGAACATTACAATCAGCATCTCTAACCACCACTCCAGCACACGTCGTTCCCGGATTTCCCTTGGCAGCACCATCACAACACAATAAAAGCTCATCTCTATTCGGCGGCAACCAAAAACACTCAACATGTTGAATTGATTTCACTTGCCTATGCTTGACACAGAACCAATTCAAAATGACAAATCCGAAGTTGAATTGTGCATATAGCCCTTCAAACGGATTGAATATTCATGGATCAAATAAAACACTCTTTTCTTAAAGAAATCCATGTTTACTGATTTATTTTGGAAGCATGCATGGTTTCTTGTGAGCCAAAGTTCAGCTCTAATGACCAAATTAGCAAGCAGCCATAAATCTTTTACAATATGGCTCCTTCCCTTAGCTGACTTATAAGAATCAACAAGATTGGAATGAGCACGTAAAGTAAAAATACCTGAAATCCACTCCCACACCTGTGTTGCAAAAGAAAAAGTCCACAAAATATGCTCCAAAGACTCTTCCTCAACTTCACAAAGATAACATTGATTCGCCATAGTGATTTTAAATCTACTTCTCAATTTGTCCACAGTTGCACAAGCTTCACGGGCTATCTTCCAATTCTAGGCAGCAAGATTAGGATAAATAATATTTCTCCAAAAAGGAGTATACACCTCAAGTTCCGTATACTTCTTTCTAATTAATTGTTTAACAGACCGTACAGTGAACTTTCCATTTAGCTCCAGCATCCAGACCCAACAGTCATCAACTCCATTTGGCGTTGGTAAATCATCCAAATTCACTCCCGCACTGATTAAGTTTTGAACATGCGGACCCTGCAAATGCCACTCACTGTCAACAATAAGTTCACTAACCAAGACAGTATGATCAAAACCGTGGTCACCTAACATGTCAGCAATACTCTCCGTCCCATACCAAACATCAAAGTATAGAGACGTATTTCTACCGTCACCAATTAAAACCTTGGTATTTTTATCCACATCATTATGCACCAATTTAAGACCTGGAAGAATTGAGAAATTAACCCCATACCATTTTATCTCACCCTTTCTAGAAGTGTATTTCGCCCATAAGAAACAATCCCATTTCTTTTTTGAAGAACGAATACTCCACCAGAATTTCATGAGGAGAGCTTTATTTGTAACAACCATGCTTGTAATGCCTAAACCTCCTTCCTTCACAGGGCTACAAACCTTTTCATAAGCAACAAAAAACTTCCTAGTCACCTCTGAATCACCAGACCAAAGAAAATTGCGAATTACCCTTTCACATTACATAATATACTTCCTTGGCCATTTGTAAAAAGCCATATTGTGAATAGAATAACTAGCAATCACGGAATTAATGAGTACCACTCGATCTTGAGAAGATAGCATTTTCCCCTTCCAAACAGAGAGTCGCTTCTTAATCTGATCAATCACGTTGCAAATGTGACGATATTTTATAGCACCAGGCATAATTTGTACACCCAAATAACGATCAGGGAAAGTAGAAACTTCCATGCCCGATAAATCTGTAATGGTCCTATATCTACTCATATAGTTTCCACCATAGTAAACCTCACTTTTTTGACGACAAACAGTCTGACCCGAAGCAGTCTGATATTTTCCAAGAAAACTAAGCAGATTACGCAAACTCTTCAAGTTTCCTTTGCAAAAAATCATAATGTCGCCCACAAAGAAAAGGTGAATAGGAGCAATATCTTTTTTTGAAAGCATAGGAGTCATATTCTTCTCAAGAAACAACTTGGTAAGATTACGACTAAGAACATCCTCAATCAACACAAAAATTAGAGGAGACAAAGGATCACCTTGTCTTAAGCCCCTATTTATCTTGAAGAAACCCTCCGGACTACCATTAAGAAGAATAGAGATACGAGCAGAACTAAGAATAGTATAAATCCAAGAGCATCAACTCTCTGAGAAACCATACTTACGAAAAAACTCAAAGACAAAAGACCAACTCACTGTGTCAAAAGCTTGGGAGATATCCAACTTTAAGCCAACATTGTCATCTTTATGTTGAGTTTTCAAATAATTCACCATTTCCGAAGCAATACTTATATTTTCATGGATGTTTCTACCCTTCATGAAAGCTACTTGTTCTTCCGAAACAAGCTTATCAAGAACCTTACCCAGCCTTGTAGCAAGAATCTTAGTAAAGATTTTAAAGAAAAATTAGTAAAACCAATTGGATGAAAATTACGAAGAGTATTAGCACCTCTTACCTTGGCCAACAAAATCAAGAGGCTAGAATTAGTACCATTAGGGATCATTTTGTGTTGCCAACAATAAGTGATAGCATTACAAAGATCATACTGAATCACTTCCCAGCAATGTCTATAGAAGCAACCTGAAAACCCATCCGGCCCCGGAGTACTGTCTGCACCCAAATCATAAACAACACCTTTGATTTCCTCCCAAGAAGGTGTGACATCCAAAACTTGGCTCTCCTCAGTGGAAATACATTCATGATCATATTGAAACAGTTCATCACCATTAAATTTGGATTCAAAAAAAGAAACCGTGTAGTCCCTTACATGGTCACAACCAGTAATCGTATTACCATGCTCATCCACCAACTCCGAAATTAAATTACTACTCCTACGAGTTCGAATATTGGCATGAAAAAAAGAAGTATTACTCGCACCATCAACAAGCCATTTGTTCCTAGATTTCTGTTTCAACAAAATGGATTGTTATAAACGAACATCCTGAAGAACAACTGACGCCTCTTTAACAAAATTTAACTTTGCTTCATCCTCCGGATCTTCATCTGAAATTCTAAGAGCCACCTCCATGGTAAGTTTTGCTTGTTTAAGCCGTGCATACACGTTGCCAAAAACAAGTAAGTTCCATTCCTTCATAGCAGCCTTAAGTCTCTTAAGTTTGAAAGGAAAAATAGAAGATGGCGAACCTGAAACTGGTGCATTCCAACTGTCCATAACCATGCGCATGAAGTCCGAATGCGTAAACCACATCATTTGCACTCTGAAAGGAGCTCGTTTTGGTCTAGTGTTGATAACAGGGAAACCCATAAGGGTTAAATGGTCGGAAACTTCTCTAGGAAGAGCTTTACACTGCCAATTCTCAAATTTTGTAAGCCATGCCTCATTAATTATTGCACGATCCAACTTGCAAAGAATTATACGAATACTCGATTGACCATTAGCCCAAGTAAACTTAGAACCCAAGGAATCAGCCTCAAAAAGGTTGTTGTCATCCAACCAGTCACTGAAATCATTAATTGCTGAAGTTCTAGGCTCTCGACCTCCTTTTTTCTCATCATTACGCAATACACAATTAAAATCCCCCATAACAAGCCACGGATTATTATTATTAGTTGAAGAAAGCTGCTGCCATAACCTTCTTCGCGTCACCTGAAAACAACTAGCATGAACAAAGGAAATCCAAACTCTCTCCACTTCAATAGTTATAGCTTGTCTGCTATAATTAACAATAACTGGGGTAGACAAATCATTGGACCAAAAAATCCAAATGTTACCCTTAGTAGAACCAACAAAATTATGAATAATCTCCTTTTATAACCATCAACATACAGTTTTTGCAAGAAACTGATAGTACAATGCACTTTAGGTTCTGCAAGACAAAAAATATCAGGTTTAAAATCCTTAAGTAACTCTCTTAATTTGCACTTGCCTTCATCCCATGCAATGCCATTAATGTTCCAAAACATGGCACGCATTAAAAACCCGATTTGGAGGAGTTATTTATCTTAGTGGTAACAACAGAATTCACACGGGGTGAATTTCCTTTTGAAACACGGTTACCAAAAACTGAATCATCTATTTCCGAGTCTGATAAGGAAAAAGATTGATTTCCCCGTGTCCGAGTCCTGTATAGAATTACCACCATTGTTAGAAGTTGACTTAAACCGCTGATGTAAAGAGAGCATTCTTGCTCGCTTAATTTCTTGTTCATCTTGAAATTTTGGCATCAGAAGAGTTATCCGTAACCACTGGAATTGAGTTAAGAATATCAAATTTGTTCTTTGAAAACACAAGTTCACCAGCAAGTAAATCATCACAAAGAGGAGTTGGAGGAGTTGCAAGAGTCCTATTAGGATTAGAAAACTTATTCCCAACTGAACCTGACTTGGAACTTAATGGCCTAGTTTCACTCACTTTGCCATTCTTATCTAAAACTGAATTTGTAGCTAACACCTGTTTAATTCTCTCCAATTCAACAGATGCTGCTTCAAAAGCAGCTTTGGACTTTGCATAAGCATCCTCCAACTGAGCAATATACTCCATATTACCAACTCCATCTATATTATCTTTAGTAACCTCAGGAACCACGGGAATGTTAGGAGCAGTCTTACCCTTCCTATGTTGAGCAGTTTGCCATTCACCACTTGATTGTTGACCCTAATTGCTTTTGATATTATTCCTTTCCACATTATTCTGAGGAGGATTAGCTGAAATCTTTTGTTGAACATGAACGAGCTACTTGCCAGAAGAGTCCTTTGGTTTCTTTCTACATTCCAAGTCATTGTAACCTATAATCTTGCATTTAGTGCAAAACTTTGGTTTTTTTGGTATCTCAATCGGCTGCCAGAAATCAAAGCCACCAACCGTGACATGAATAGCATCAGTATTATGAGTTGCAAAATTTATATCAACTAGAACTGAAGCAAAGTAACCATATTCATGCGCTAGAGTGCGCTTGTCAACAACTATTGGAGTACCCAATGATTTCGCCATAGCTAACAGTGTTTTCTCCATCCAAAATTCCACAAGTAAGCCGGGAAACTTGACCCACACGGAAGCATGAGAAGTCCTTTGTTTATCTGCGTCAAAACCTGGGAACCATTCGATTAGGTTTAGCTTTTGCTGATCAAAAAACCAAGCTTCAGCATCCAAAAGTTTATCTTTATTAGTTTGTGATTGCCCTTATCATGGTATTTCCACAAATGCGAATGTCCGATTAATCGGTGCAGATTTGAGATGATTTATTAGTAAAATACTCCAAAAACATTGTGCACACTCCTTTAAAAAGTGTGCAAGTGACAAATGAACTTTATTGGTTACATTAAACTAAATGTTAAGTATATAATAAAATCAGTTTTTCTTTTATTTTACTAGTAAGACCACATGTGCGATGCACATGCTTGAATTTGATTTTTTTTAACAACACCAAATTTGATAATAATGAAAAAAAATCTTAAAATAAAAATTTAATATTCTTATTTGTACTCATTACATAGATAATTCAAAGAGCTTTCCAAATATATTAATTTTGCAAAAATCTGGTGTGCATTTTCAAAGATATCTAAGTTTTAAATTTTTTGATCTATTTTTAAAACAATGACATTTCTGTGAATATACAAACATTGATTCAATGTACATTTTCACCCTTGAACACATATGTATAGTATTGGTTGACATTTAAGGTCATATTAGTAATGTCAGGGTGACACCAAGCTATTTTGTCTTTTTGTGACCAACCAAAAAGAAGGCTTCACCAAAAATACCTCTTTTCTTTATATTAAATAAATAAATATATATATTAACTAGTAAGGACACATGTGCTATGCACATGCTTGAATTTTTACTCATCCAACAATACTAAATTTGAAAGCCATGAAACTTTTTTCCTAAAACAAAATTTTACTATTCTTATTTGTACTCGTTACGTAGATGATTGAAAGAGCTTTTCACATATATAATTTTTTTTAAAAATCCGGTATATATTTTGAAAGATATTAAGTTTTTTAAAAAATTGATCTATTTTTAAAACAATGATATTTATGTAAATATGTAAAAAATGGGGACAACTAAGTAATTTAGGGGGTCTCCTACCAAAAAGAGCTCTTTTCTTTATATTAGTATAAGATAAGATAAGATAATATATATATATATATATATAATATATATTAAAGATAAGATATTAACTATAACTATAAATCATAAATGGAAACAAATATATACATAATATCTAATTTAGGAGTTAACAAACCATTAATTCCCCTTAATAAAACCGGAAAAAGGTCCAACTGATCAAGTTTTCTTTCCTTTCTCCAAAGAGAACGAACATGATTATCAAAAAAATCCAACCGATTAACCATAATCCTCTTATCTTTCAATGTTGTTGTTAGGTGATGAATCTATACGGGAGTGTTCCTTGGTTTGTTTATTAAGATTTTTGTTAGAGGGAGCACAAAAATGGATCTGAGGAGAGCGGAAACTGTATTTGACTCGGTATTCATGACCTAGTTGATACATTTCTCTAACTCTGACAATACTACCCTTGCTAAATACACACATTGATCACACAGACATAAGTCATACCCAATATCCAAGGCACGTTCAAGCAATTCCAACACCGCGTCTGCCATTAGCTTCACCACCAATACCATGAGACCAACTCATCACCATCGAGTACCTAAATCAGAGTAATAAAATATGCATCAAAGATTAATGGATAAGTAAAATGGGTTTAACAATAGATACAAAATTTATTAACTTGAATGAGTAGATATCTTAGATTGATTCATGAATTTAGATTAAAATTAATATACTTCAATATGTTTTTGCTCAGTTCAAAAAAAAAACTTTAATGGCGATTGATTAATTTGTTTCTATATAGGTGTGATTTCATCCTAGGAAACTATGTTTGATTACATATGTTTAAAGGAAGTACATATACGAAACTTGTTTCGTAATCGAAAAGAAATCAATAAGCGTTTTGGTCCGGTTTTCATTGAAGATCTATTGGATGACCAATTCGAACCTAGGTAATATCTTTGGTAAAACCGATCTTGACTTATGTTGAGAGCTATGGTAGAACCGATGTTTACCTAGTTTGGGATATGCGGTAGAACCGATCTTGACTTATGCTGAGAGCATTGGTAGAACCGATCCTTACCTATTTTGAGATACATGGTAGAACCGATCTTAACTATTGTTGAGAGTCTTGGTAGAACCGATCCTTACCTATATTGGGATACTTGGTAGAACCGATTGTAGATATTGTTGGGAGTCATGGTAGAACCGATCCCTACCTATATTTGGTGACTTGGTAGAACCGATCTTATAAACCTATGTTAGGAGTCATGGTAGAACCAGTCCCAAGAGCAAAACCGATCATTCATATTCACATATTACTTTACGGTTTTGTGTCAGTTTGGAATTAGGGTTTGCTAAATAGGTAAGTTCTGCATGTCAATATAATTTGGACATGAATACAATTCTTATCTTTTGTTGTCCAAAGATATTCCTTGATACTCAAGGTGATCCTAATCCGAAATATTGAGAATCTTTGAATTAATTTGTTTTATTATATGCTTTTGATTTTCCAGCAAATCAAAACATATCTCTTGGAAAGTTATATTAGTTAAGTGCTAAACTAATTTTAGATATTTTCTAATGAGAGATTTCGGAATTACAGGTTGGATATTAGTTGGAAATAGGAAAACCAATATTAGGTACTTATTGCATATCTTGAGAATATTTTCGATTTTGGAATTTCCTTATTGTCCAAACAACCTTGGTCTATAAATAGTTGAGTTTGCATTGATTGCAAACCATCCTAAGAGCCAGGAAAACTTTATTGTTGTTTTTTGTGGAGCCGTCTATCCGGAGAGAAAAGTACCCTAATTAGGCGAAATCTCTTATGACCGCTAGTTTAAAGACTTATGTGGGATCAAGAATCTCTACGAGTACCGTTGGTGGGAAACTAGATAATTGCATTGTCATTTTAGTTTTCAATTATTGATTTGATTGACTAACGGTTGAAACTTTGATTGCACCTAGTTTAATTATTCTTGAGATCGTTATCTTCTGACATAAGGGTCACTCAAACTAGATCAAAGTATTGACTGGATCTTTAGAATTGCTTTTAGATCTAAAGATAACTTGTGATCATTCATTGTTAATAAACTCCATTATGTGTGTGATCGATCATAAGTGGATTCAAGTTTGTGGTGTGCATGTACATAAAAAGACAATTGAAGATTTGAAGACAATAAGATTTTTCTTATTAGTTTTCGTATCTCGTGATTTGTGCACACATCTTGATCGGATGGGATCCGACTTAGATCCAGTTTATCTTTGATAAATTTGATCATATAGTCATTTAGATCGGCAATTATCATTTGGTGGTATTCTTCAATATCCAAATCTGATAGTTGTGAATTTGAATCTAAGTTACTGATTTGGATTGATCTTACCCGACAAAGGAGTTTACTATTTTAAACGGAAGAGCCTTTGTCAAAACTCGACGAATCTTTTTATCAAAATATTATTGGAGTAGTTACCAAACAACTTTGTTCCTTTACTGTTTGGAAGACGATCAAAAGGAGTTGGGTGCTTAAGACTTTACATCGGTAAAGCAACTCAAGATAGTGATTTTATGTCTTGGGATTCATGTGCACGACCAGACGATCGTAGACGCAGGGATACTGAGGGAACTAAGTAACTGGGGGTAGATTACTTGGTCTCAACTATACGAAGTTGGCTTTGTTCTTTGTATAACGGCTTAATTCTGAGAGTATTCAAAACTGGACTAGGTCTCGGGGTTTTTATGCATTTGCGATTTCCTCGTTAATAAAATCTTATTGTGTGATTTACTTTTACTTTCCGAATTATAATTATTTTATTATAATTAAAAGTAAATACACTAGTGCGTTAAATCCTAATCACTTGATATTGATCCTATAATAAATCGGTTCTGGACCGTAACTATTATCAAGTGAATACCTAGTTGTTATATTATCTCGACTATGTCCATAGACGATCACACTGGGTATCAGACTTATAGGTTGAAATGAAAAATGCGGTGTATTTAAGTACCCTCGTCATTTTAATTGGTATCAGAGCAGGCAAACACGAAAAGATCTAACAATCTGTGTTTGGTGCGATCCAACCTATAAGACATGAGTTGAAGTAAGATTAAACGAAAGCGAAAATTAATGAAAGATTCAGTTAACGTATCGTAAGAAGTTGTTAAACCATTCTCAGAATCAGAGGTTACAAACAGGGATAATGCAAGTCTTGTAGATATGCTAACCTCCAAGCTGAAACAAGCATGTGAACGATCGCTTACTAGCGATGATCTTCTAAGTATGTCTCGTGGAAGGGAAAAGATACTTAAGGAACTTCAGGATGATTTAAAATCAAAGACTACTGAATGTGAAAGGTTTTTTCAAGATCTCGAAAGGTTGATAGAAAATGATTCTCAACAAATACAGAGTCTTGAAAACAAAGTAAGTGCTAGTCTTTCTCTAGCGGAACTATTAGAGAAAGATCGTGATGTTGCTCTTGAAAAGGTCCAATTTGTTGGAAAAGAAACTTGCTGAATCTGAAGCAAGAATTAAATCTCAACAAGTAGCTTGGAAGAGAAATAAAGTGCATATCTCTCTAGAGAAAAATGCCTTGAGGCTGATCTAACTGGTGCTCTTGATAAAATCAAGACGTTGGAAGAATAAAAATTAAATTTGATAAAATTCAATAATAACAAATTAACCCCAATGTTAGAAGCAAGTAAAAATCATCGTGTTACACAAGGATTGGGCTATAAGGGAATAAATGCTACAAATATTAGCAAAAAGGTAAAATTTGTCAAAGCTATAAATTCTTCTCAACCAGAGGCTCCCACTGATGACAAAGATGCTCCTATCTCTTATAAAGATGTAAAGTTTGTCAAGCCTAAGAATCATGTTCAGCCAAACTCTTCAAGTGCAGCTATCAAAGAAAGCACTTCAGCCAATGTCAAGAAAGCAACAACGTTGAACGAAGATGGGAAGAACAAATCTCATCCAGCTCCAATGCAAGTGGATCCACAAAAAGGTAACACTAAAACTGACACTCCTTATGTTACTAAACATTGTTATTTTTGTGGTCATAAAGGACACTTGCAATGGGGATACAAAGTTCGTAAGATGCAAGATGCACTTTCTTTTGTATGGCTAAGTTTGCTCCCCTAAAGAATCCAGATCATTATTGTCCAAAGTTTAGGCAAAAGAATTATTATATGATAGTTTAAGTTTTACCTATGATAGTTTAAGTTTTCTCCGTCTAATTCTCTATTCGAATCCATAGACAGTCCTCGGTCTGGGGATAAAAGGCCACGGACGAGGCTCCCTGGAAGTGTTGATCGTCCTCAAAAGAAGGTATGTAATCTGAATTTTGTGTCTCGTTTTGTAATATGCTTATTATCTTAGTAAAGGAAATGTCGTTGCTTCTTCTAACTTGGAAAGTCTGGGCCTCATAATATGACAACTCCTCACCCCTTCCAATTTGGTAGACCAGCAATTATTGGGATATCGGTTCCTCATGTTGTAAGTGAATGTTTGTTGATTGCCTTGTATTTTGCTTGGTTTTGATTTCCGCATGGATTCATGAATCGCGATCATTCAGGCTCCTAACAGCGGAAATGAGCATGCACCATAGAGTATTGTTATCTCGGGAAGGGGTGAAGATGGGAAGGACGGTCAAGAATCTTTTCATGCAGAAATCCAAAAAGAACTCAAAGGAGTTGGCGACGTGCCATCAACTGGGCTGTGCGAATAAGTAGTATCATTTGCTGTTGGTTTAGCGCTCTAGGGTGATGTTGTTGGCAATGTGAGCCAGTTGGTCTCAAATACGGAGGGAATCATCCTCGATGCTGCGGCAGGAGAGTCTCTTCTTCGCGATGAACCTGTAGATGATATAGTTGCAGTAGCAGCGATATCAACTGAGTATCCAGGTGCCGAAGTTTTTTTCGACTTCAAGTTCGACCGAGTTCATCCCAACTATGAATGCGTTGGTTGTTTTACTGTTCCTTCTATTCATGCCGATTAATATTCCAAGGTATGGAAGAAATGCGGTCACTTCTTCGTAGGAGATTATGGTAGATATTGATCTTTGGAGGAAAAGGTGTCTGTGTTATTACCGACTATCCAGGAGATGGTTCTTATTCCTCGCCGAGAAATCTCCAATGTTGTACTCCAGGATTGGAATATGGCTTTGGATGAAGCTGAGGCGGCTAGGCTGAACGTTGGATGATTACGCCATCATCTGAAGGGCGTCCAAGAGAAATTGAATTCGGCACGTACTTCTGATCCGGAAGCGGTTAAAAGGGCTAAGAATGGCGTCGAGACGTCGACCCATGAGTTAAAGCTTGCAACTGAAAACCTCAAAAGAATGGAGAAGGCGTATGTTAATGGTGTCGAGCCGATCTTTAAAAATTTATTTTCTAAGTAGTTTTCTATATTATAGATGTTTTTGAGATACCATGGGTTTTTTCTAGTTTTATTTGTCTAGATTTTAAATAGGTATATTATGCAAAGGATGTTTTTTCTCTAAGGAAACAGAAATGAAAAAGCGGGGGTCTAACAACCACACCCAATATTATGTTCGGAAATCTGTATGGACTAACTCCAATATAATTACAAGAGAATCAACTAGACAGTCAGACTCAATCAAGGAAAGATATCCAAGAGTTATATCTCTTTCTCAAATCAATCAGCAAATCAACAGGATAGAATCCGTGAACTGACTGGTATGAGAATAACTTGGACGGTATAAACAACCAATGTCCAAGGGTCAATCAATTTCTATCCAACGAATAAGGTCGGATTTACCAATTGATTGAACTACGCACAACCTGTGATATTTCAATTATATAGAAAATATAATGCGGAAAAGAAATAACAGAGACACCAGAAGTTTTGTTAACGAGGAAACCGCAAATAATAGAGACACAAGAAGTTTTATTTCAATGATATTTCAATTTCTTTTTGTGAAATCAGTAACGTATAGTTAGGTTAATCTTGTTAACCTTATTTTGGCACGACTAGGGTTAGATGTAAACGAAATTATACAAGGATTTAAATTAAGTCTTGGCCGTCACTTTGCCTTGTTTTCTTCTTCTTATTTGCTTTCCCTCAAAAACCTAAAAAAGATAACTAGTGTGAACAGCCGTACTTCGACCTCTCTTTTGTTCGCCTTTGTTTTCCTCTCGTTTTCATGTTAGCCCCCCCAAAAAAAACTAGGCAGTAGGTGATACCTATTCGTCAGCTGCTCTTCCTAAGCTAATAAAGGTCAAGGTTTATTGGTTCTCGATGATGACGCACATCGTGGAGTTTGTATGAGATTTCTATTACGCTACCGGTACAACCACCGTATTTGGATTTGGATTTTTTAAGCGATTGAGGTAAGGGTTTCTACATAATATTAAAAACTAAACTATTTTGGCATGATTTTTATTTGCATCATAATTTCTATCTTTTGATGTGTATGGGTTTCTGCGTAATACAGAAATCTAAATTATTATGGACATTGATTTGTTGCATTGGATTGCCGAAACTATATACGTATATATATACAATGATGTTGTTGGAAAAAAGTTTGCTTACATGGTTTGGACCTTAAGAAATTTGTGTTAATTTTTGTTCTTAAAAGAAAGCAGTTTTGTTCCCTGTTTTTGTTACGGATGTTTTGAGTTTGTGTTAAGGGAAGGATACATTTTACGTTGTGTGAGTAATCCTATTCGAGTACTCGGATTTATAAAAGAAAACCAAAGATGTAAATTAGGTTTCGCTGTACTGCATCATTTTAGTTTTGAAAACAAAAGTTTGGCTTTGTACATCAGTTCGCTTCTTACGTTCTTTTGAAGAAAGTTCTCTTTGCTGTGTGATTTTGGTTGCATGTAATGGTGACCATGGAACTTAATAGTTGAATATTAAATAAATGAGCTGCTCTTAATAAGACAAAAATTCATATAAAACTTGTCATCACTCTTAATGAAGCTATTAGTGATAACTCAAAAATCTGGTCTTAACTTAAAGATTAAGCCACTACGTAAATTGAAAGTGTATCTGTACATATGATAGTTTTGATATGTTAAGAGGTAAATGTTTCGTGCTGTGAGAAACTGTCAACGATGAACATAAAACAAAAAGTATTGTTTATATGTAAAAGATTTAAATAAGAGAAACTAATGTTGGGGTAATCTACTTGCTAAAAGGTTAGGCTTCGAATGCCGGTGGGCAGTAGATGTGTAATGTTGAGATGTGTTTGTGGAGATCAGGTATCCATAATAGCTACCGCGCTTATGAATATCGGTGTGGTCACAATAGCTATTGCGCTTGTGAGGTGCACTAGATATGGGGTTGTCTAAAATGTTGATTATGATTTGGGCTGCGGTCCATGGATAAAGATTTGGGGTTGTCGAGTTTGCCGAGTTCAGGGCCACAACTATTCAAATAGTGTGTGTCGCGGTGGGCAATGGTTGTAAGTCTAAAATATTTAAGAATTTGTTGGAAAAGTCTATTTAAGACAATGAAGCGAGAAACATCTAAAATAAAAGGTTACAAAGTTTGGAACACACATAAAGAAATTGCTAAGTGATATTTGGTTGAACGAAAATTAATAAAATGTTCTAAAATAATTTAAGAAGATAATTACTTAAATTGGAAGTGTGATCGAGTAAAAGTTTGAAATAAAAATCTGTAAATAATTGAAAGACTGTACTTATTTTATTATGACTTCATTTGATGCATCGTTTGGTTTGTTTTTCCGCTGCACTATATTATTTTTGGAAATTTCCTACTGGGATGTGGTTGCTCACCCCTTTTCCCCTCTCTCCCTACAGAGTATGCAGACACACTAGCTAAAGAAAAGAAATTTTAATATCACGGGGATTTGGGAATCGGTATTTCAATATCGTTGATATGTATTGTTTAATTATTTTCAATTATGGATTGTAACCATAAATATTTTTTTGTAAGTATTTTAATTATTTCAAAATATTTATTGGATTTTCTTTCGTAGTTCTAAATTATATTATTTTAAAAGGAAAAATCCGGGCCTACGATAATGGCGCTCTGGGATTCTAGAATAGGTTCTAGTGCCAGTATTAGCGGGGTGTAACAACCCGTCCATCCACCGATACTGTCCCCACATAGCCACTGCGATTATCCGGCAGTGTGGGGTTTTCAACGGGCACCGCTGCGATAATCGGGCAGCAACTTCCCAGGAGGTCACCCATCCCTGGATTGCTCCCGCCCGAGCACGCTTAACTGCAGAGTTTTCTGCCAACTCTGGAGTCAATTGTGCTGAAAAGGCCTCGGTGATAGGAAAGGACAAACCATTACTTATATTCCATTCGCCCAACCACTGACGAATATCGGGGTATTACAATACCACCACCTTAACTTGGAGCCGTCCTCGGCTGCAGAATATATTTGAAAGCCCATATCTCCGACGTTCCCTGCCCCTCATGAGAAGCACCTGGACCAACCCCGTCCAGCGTGCCTTCCCACCCTCGGCAGGTGGCCCGTCATCGGCTCTGATACAATTTGTAACGACCCGTCCATCCACCGATACTGTCCCCACTTAGACACTGCGGTTATACGGCAGCGTAGGGTTTTCAACTGGCATCGCTGCGGTAAACGGGAAGCAACTTCTCGGGAGGTCACCCATCCCTGGATTGCTGTAGCCCGAGCACGCTTAACTGCAGAGTTTTCTGCCAACTCTGGAGCCAATTGTGCTGAAAAGGCCTCGGTGATAGGAAAGGACAAACCATTACTTATATTCCATTCGCCCAACCACTGCCGAATATCGGGGTATTACAATACCACCACCTTAAATGGGAGCCGTCCTCGGCTCCATAATATATTTGCAAGCCCAGATCTCCGACGTTCCTTGCCCCTCATAAGAAGCACCTGGACCAACCCCTTCCAGTGTGCCTTCCAAAAATACGCATAAGGGGGATTCGAACGCGCGATGTTCTGATACCATTTGTAATGACCCGTCCCTCCACCGATACTGTCCCCACATAGCCACTGCGGTTATCCGGAAGTGTGGGGTTTTCAACGGGCATCGCTGCGGTAATCCAGCAGAAACTTCCCGGGAGGTCACCCATCCCTTGATTACTCCCTCCCGAGCACGCTTAACTGCAGAGTTTTATGCCAACTCTGGAGCCAATTGTGCTGAAAAAGCCTCGGTGTTAGGAAAGGACAAACAGTTACTTATATTCCATTCGGCCAACCACTGCCGAAATCGGGGAATTACAATACCACCACCTTAAATTGGAGCCGTCCTCGGCTCCTGAATATAATCTCAAGCCCAAATCTCCGACGTTCCCTGCCCCTCATGAGAAGCACCTGGACCAACCTCGTCCAGTATGCCTTCATAAAATTAACACAAATTTCTTAAGGTCCAAACCATGTAAGCAAACTGTTTTCCAACAACATCATTGTATATATATACATATATAGTTTCGGCAATCCAATGCAACAAATCAATGCCCATAATAATATTTTTGTATTACGCAGAAACCCATACACATCAAAAGATAGAAATTATGATGCAAATAAAAATCATGCCAAAATAGTTTAGTTTTTAATATTATGTAGAAGCCCCTACCTCAATCGCTTAAAAAATCCAAATCCAAATACGGTGGTTGTACCGGTAGCGTAAAAGAAATCTCATACAAACTCCACGTTGTGCGTCATCATCGAGATCCAATAAACCTTGACCTTTATTAGCTTAGGAAGAGCAGCTGACGAATAGGTATCACCTACTGCCTAGTTTTTTTTTTTTTTTTTGGGCTAACATGAAAACGGGAGGAAAACAGAGGCGAACAAAAGAGAGGTCGAAGTACGGTTGTTCACACTAGTTATCTTTTTTAGGTTTTTGAGGGAAAGCAAATAATAAGAAGAAAAACAAGGCAAAGTGATGGCCAAGACTTAATTTAAATCCTTGTATAATTTCGTTTACATCTAACCCTAGTCGTGCCAAATAAGGTTAGCCAGATTAACCTAACTATACGTGACTGATTTCACAAAAAGAAGAGGTAAATGTTGGATCAAGAAACGGATATGGGCTAACTATAAAGGGTGCCTACATGCATTTTCACAGGTCGGGTTTACAACCGGAAGGCCTATTATTTCACTTAGATTTTATCTTCTTAGAAAATACACCGTAACATAGATGTACCCGCCACTTAAAGAGTTGATTTTGGCGGAAATGCAATTCAAAACGACGGATTATGACATTTGTAATGACGCGTCCCTCCACTGATATTGTCCCCACTTAGCCGCGGTTATCTGGCAGTGTGGGGTTTTTAACGGGCATCGCTGCGGTAATCCAGCAGAAATTTCCCGGGAGGTCACCCATCCCTGGATTACTCCCGCCCGAGCACTCTTAACTGCAGAGTTTTCTAACAACTATGGAGCCAAATGTGCTGAAAAGGCCTCAGTGTTTGGAAAGGACAAATCATTACTTATATTCCATTCGGCCAATCACTGCCGAATATCGGGGTATTACAGTACAATCGCGTTTCTTATGCCTATGAATCCCAGCAGGACTCTACGCACATGATTCCCTTAGATGATCTAACCCACAACTAAGAGTTGCTACGACCCAAAGTCGAAGACTTATAAACAAATCTTTCTCCCACAGATAAGTCTGTTCTTATAGATAAATCTGTCTCCCATAGAAGTACCTATGAAGTTTTTGTTCCGTCTTCTGATAAATCAAGGTGAAAAGGAACCAATTGATAATCCGGTCTTATATTCCCGTAGAACAGCCTGGAAATATCAATAACCTCACAATAACTTAACTATATGGTAGTAGAAAAAGTTATTGTGGAATCACAAAGAATGAGACGAAGAGCTTTGTGATTACTTTTTATATCTTACCTATCGGAGATAAATCTCGAGCAAATCTTAGGGAAGATAGTACTCAATAAGATAGAACAAGTAAGATCAAAATAAGCAACTACAGAAAAAATAGTTGGGTCTGGCTTCACGAATCCCAAATGAAGTCTTCAAGTCATTAACCTATAATGGTTTTGGAAAAACCTAGGTTAAAGGAGAATCAACTCTAGTTGTAACTAGGACACATGAAAGTGTTGGGATTAGCTTTTCCAGTTGCTAAAGTTCTCCCTTATGTAGTCTTTCAAATCAGGGTTTGCTTTCAATCAAAGCTAAGATAGATTAGTAATAAAGCATTCAATATTCACCGTTAGATGAAAACCTGATTTAAGACTCGAGCTAAGTTTGCTTAAAACCAAAGCAATATCTCTCCACCGTTAGATGGTCTTAGATTGTTACACACAAATGAAATATGAAAAGGCGGGGGTCTAACAACCTCACCCAATATTTCGTTTAGGAAATCTGTATGGACAAACTCCAATATAATTCCAATAGAATCAACTAGACAGTCAGACTCAATCAATGAAAGTATATCCAAGTGTTGTATCTCTGTTTCACAATGTAATCAGCAAATCAAACAGATAGAAATCCGTGAGCCTGATTATTATGTGAAACAACTTGAACGGTACCAAAAACCAATGTTCAAGTGTCAATCAATTTATATCAACAACCAAAGGTTGGATTATCTAATTGATTGAACTACGCACAACCTGTAATATTTCAATTATATAAACAAATATAATGCGGAAAAGAAATAACACAGACACCAAAAATTTTGTTAACGAGGAAACCGCAAATGCATAAAAACTCCAGGACCTAGTCCAGATTTTAACACCACACTGTATTAAGCCGCTACAAACACTAGCCTACTCCAAGTTTACTTCGGACTAGAATGTAGTTTAGCCCTAACCAATCTCACACTGATCAAGGTCAGTCGCGTTCCTTACGCCTCTGAATCCCAGCAGGACTCTGCGCACTTGATTCCCTTAGCTGATCTCACCCACAACTAAGAGTTGCTACGACCCAAAGTCAAAGACTTGATAAACCAATCTGTCTCACACCGAAAACTCTATTGAATAGATAAATATGTCTCCCACCGAAATACCTATGAGTTTTGTTCCGTCTTTTGATAAATCAAGGTGAACAGGAACCAATTGATGCACCAGACTTATATTCCCGAAGAACAGCCTAGTAATATCAATCACCTCACAATAATCAATCGTATGGTAGCGAAACAAGATATTGTGGAATCACAAACGATGAGACGAAGATGTTTGTGACTACTTTTTATCTTGCCTATCGGAGATTAAATCTCGAACAAATCTTAGAGAATATAGTTTTCAATACAATAGAAAACAGCAAGATCAGAACACGCAACTACAGAGAAAATAGTTTGGTCTGGCTTCACAATCCCAATGAAGTCTTTAAGTCGTTAACCTACATGGTTTTGGAAAAAACCTAAGGTTAAAGGAGAATTGACTCTAGTCGTAACTAGTATCACATAGGAGGTGTGGGGATTAGGTTTCCCATTTGCTAGATTTCTCCCTTATGTAGTCTTCAAATCAGGGTTTGCAATCAACGTTACCTTGGTAACAAAGCATTCAATATTCACCATTAGATGAAAACCTAATTAGACTCAAGCTAATATCTTTCAACCGTTAGATCGAACTTAGCTTTTTACACACAAATGAAAAGTGACTTCATTTAGATATGAGTAACCGTACCTAAACGTGTACACCTTGTTGGATCAAAAATAGTTATCCGAAGTTAGCCATATGAATACTTTCATATAAACCTTGTTCATCTTAACAATAAATAGTTCAAATGACTCAAATGAAACTAGTTCTAGAGTTGTTCAATTGTTTATATTCTCATATAAATATACGAGACACAATTGAAGCAAAATAGATTTTGATTCACTCGAATCAATTCATGAACATTATAGCCACGGTTTGCAAAAGATTGCATTCCTTAATATATAAATGTATTAGTTCATGAACAAACCGATTTTAGAACATAACCTACTCAAGTATGCAAATGGGTACGCATACCTAAGTGGCCAAACTAAGTTTGGGTTCGCCAGTATGCGAACGGGTACGCATACCTTCCAAACTCAGTTGAATTTCCGGACATGAACTTTACGCCAGTACGCATACGGGTATGCATACTACGTTCCCGGACTTTCATTAAACCAACCAGTACGCATTCGGGTATGCATACTATGGTTCCCGTACTTGGAATAACTTGCAACAGTTAGCATACAAGTACGCATACTGTGCTATATCCAATCATGGTTAATAGCTCTAAACTCCCATTTCAATCATTGAAACATTCTTAGAAGACGACAATAGCTGTCTCACACAAACTATTAGCTTCAAAGCAATTTTCAAGTGATCGATAGATCAATACGAAACATTCCGAGTCTACATCAAATGACCGTCTCACACAAATCATGTAAGATGTTACCAGGTGATTTTCACATGATCATCTTTTGACTTTCGTTAAGAATATAAGATGAACTAGGTTAAATCGAAATCTTACCAACACATATTTCGAGAAATATGTAAGCGAGTTAAACTCAACTCGAAATATCAAATTGTATAATCGAAATCTATATATATATACGACTTTTGTCTCAAATAGGAGATATAGTAGATAGACTTTTGAGTGATAGATGAATTCAAGTCTCCACATACCTTTTGTTGACGAAGTTCCACAAGCTCCCCTTAGTAGTTCTTCATCTTCAATCGATGAACGCCGTGAAGTCTAATGCTCAACTACACTTTCTATCCTAATCCGAGACTTAGCTATAAGTATACTAGAAATCAAGACTTATAGTTTTGGCAACTAAACTTGAAAAACAAGCTTGAGATAACAACTCTTGCAAGTTCGACCGAGCAGTGCTCTAAAAATCTCCCCCTTTGTCAATTTTAGTGACAAAACTATCAATACATATGGATTACAAAATAGATAAACTTTGTAGCTTCTCAGCCAAATGCTTGATTTCCTTAGTTCTTCAACATTACTCGAAATCTTCGTCACTTCCAAGTACTCCAGCATCATAGTTGTTGAAGATCCGTAGCTATAACAATGAGAAAACAGTTCTCAATCATTGTTATACAGTGTCATAGTATTATTACACAGCATCAAAGTCCAATTGTATCACAACTTTGACAACAATACTATGGTGACATGTATCACTCCCCCTTAGTCAATACTTGATTTCACATGAAAACTACTCCCCCTTACATAATGATCCGAAAACCATATGTATTTGTAGTGTGAACTACACATTAATTCTCCCCCTTTTTGTCAATATAAATTGGCAAAGGTACGGAAACTAGTGGGATCATAATGAAATTCTCATAGAGATACTTCATGACTAAAAGATAACATATCAACTTTGTTTCGATGATTTCACATAGTCGAAACTTAGTGTATTCATCAACGAGTTTACAAAGATACAAGAAAACTCATCTGTATTGCCGCGACATAGCGCTTCTTGTCGACATAGATCGTGTGGATATAATGTACTCACGTACTGTCTCCATCTTGGCAAGTTGGAGTTTGATCTTCGTACAGCTAAGGTCAGACCCGCCCGGACTCACAAGCTTTGTCCGGCCATTTCTAGTCCAATAAGGAATCTTCTTCTTATATATATGCACACTTGGATCAGTGAATGGTAGCTAATACTCCATGCAAGACTTGGTGCCTAGGATAGGGATAAATTGTCACACGTGTGGGCCCTCCTTTTTTTACGGCTAAGGAGGAAAAAAAATCTGTATATATATGTAGCAAACGAGAAACCGTAAATACCTTTACGGCTTCTTTTCTTCTCAGCCTCCTTTTCTCATGGGTAAGAGCTTTTAGCAATCCCAATGGTCATCTTTCTCTTTTTCTTTGATCGATTGACTGGAGTTGATACCATTTCTTTATAGGTAAATCTCGTTTGGAGCTTCAAGAGATTCTTCCGTTCTTCACGATTTTCCACCTAGCTTAATCAGGTAAACTAGGGTTTACAACATATATATGCATATATATTTGTATATATCCTTTAGTCTTAATGATGTTTGATTGATATAACATCTTTCTTTATCTTGCAGATGTCTACCGGTTGTAAAGGCAATATTGGCTCGGCTCCCAGTTATGACCTCGGCTTGTCATTCCAGAAGATATTTCAAACATATGTGATAAACTATATGATGGTATCAATAGCTTATTGATGTAATTTGAAGTTGTAGTAAAAATGAGGTTGTCGTTCACTCGGATTTGTAGAGATTAAATTTTTTAAAAAATACTAAATAAATATATACAAAAATATTAAAAAATGGGCGAGAGGTACTGGAACTAAGGATTCGGCCAATCTTCCTAACAT
>JAJJMB010007312.1:960080-999646 GCA_023531105.1 Papaver atlanticum
TAGTACTCTATCCTGGGGTGTAAAACACCACTTTTCGAGCCAATTTCTCCGCAAGAGCTTATTTCTCTAAAAATACCTACAAAGACATAAAAATAACAAAATAAATACAAAATCGAACACTAACAATATATACAATTGAGACATATTAGACACAATAATGCGTCTATCACTTATACCATCCAGGGCTATTATATTAACAAAGCGGCTCGGCGGATGGGGTTCAATAAGTCTGCTCCATATTATCTTCTCAAGGCGCCTTTTGTAGGATTTATGATGAGGCATATGGACGTTCAGGGCACCCTTGGTAAGTGCATCCGTTTTCTTCGGGTTAATAGGAAAGCATATTCCACACACGAATTTGTGCGTTTTTAGAGTAAGCGGTTACATTTGCTTACGAGTCGCATGTCACAAGCTCCAATTCTGGCACGTGATGTCCCTTCCAAGGAAGAATTGTGTGCCCGCCAAAATATGAAGGTGCTTCCAGATGCTACACGCGAGCTGATTGTTTACATGACACAGGTAATGATCGTTACCCGCATCTCCCACTCTAAGACGCTTCTTCTCTTCTAACCAAAGATCTGTTTGCCCTTAACAGTCGTGGTTCCCAAAGTATCCTTGTCTTTCTCCGTCTAATTCTATATTCAAATCTATGGACAGTCCCCGGTCTGGGGATAAAAGGCCACGGACGAGGCTCCCTGGAAATGTTGATCGTCCTCAAAAGAAGGTATGTAATCTGAATTTTGTGTCTCGTTTTGTAATATGCTTATTATCTTCTTAAAGGAAATTGAAAAGACGAGGGTACCCAAATATACCCCAATCTAAAACTTTTCCACCTATAAGTCCTTTCTCCGAAACTGATTTTCCATAGACCGAGTCGAGACAATACAACTAATCGGTTCACACTTCGTGTGATCGTCTATGGATACGAGATCGAGACAATACGACAACAAGATAACTTGCGTGATTGACTATGGATACAAGATCGAGACAATACAACAACGAAGTATGTTTACTTGATAAATGGTTCGGACTGAACCAAACATAATAGAATTACTATCAAGTAAATAGGAATTAACGTTTGTGTATTTTACTTCTAATTATAATAAAACAATTATAATTGCGGAAATAGAAAAGTAAAAGACACGGCAATATTTTGTAAACGAGGAAACCGCAAATGCAGAAAAACCCCGGGACCTTGTCCAGAATTGAATACTCTCTGGATTAAGCCGCTATACAAAATCAAACCAACTTCGTATAGTTGAGACCAAACAACTAAACCTATAGTTCACCTAGTTCCGTCTGTATCCCTGCGCCTCCAACTTGTTAATAAGTCACGCACTTGGAACAATTCCTTTGGTTCGTATTCCAAGCAGTAAAGGAACAACAAATCTGTTTGGTAACAACTCTTTTCAACCAAGTGATATGAGTTCGATAAAAGGCTCTTTCGTTTATCTCAATAAACTCCTTTGTCAAGTCCTTAGATCATCCAATAACAACTACCAAAGTAATTGTCCAGATTTTGCAATCAATACTTTAAATCACAGAGAATGTATTGATGCTGATCTACTCAACTAATCAATCCAATCTATCACAAAAATAAACCGATTATAGTTGGATCCTCTTTAACCGAAACAAGTATTGTGCACACCAAAGATTATGAACCCAAATCAGAAATATTCTTCGTCTTCAAATCTTCTTAGATCTTCAATAAACACCGGCACACAATCAACTTTAATCTCTTGTGATCAATGACACACATAACGGAGTCTGTTAACAATGGATTATCACAAGACGTCTTTAGATCTACAAACAGTCTAAAGATCCCCGTCGAAACTTCGATCTAGTTTGAGTGAATCTTATATCAGAAGATAAGATTCTCAAGCATAAACAAACTAGGTGCAATCAAAGTTCAACAACCGTTAGTCAATCAAATCAATCAAAAACTAATAATAAAATGCAATTATCTAATTTCCCACCAACGGTACTAATAGAGCTTCTCAATCCCAAAGAAGTCTTTAAACTGAGTGGCCGTAAGAGATTTCTCCTAATTAGGTTACTTTCCTCTCCGAATAGGCGGATCCACCAGTAACAACACAACTAGGTAGTTTTGCTGGCTCTGAGGATTAGTTAACTCGAAATGCAAACTTTTATATTTATAGACCAAGGAAGTTTGGACACCAAGGAATTTCAAAAACCGAAAATATTCTCAAGATATGCAATATATTCCAAGATCGGTTTCCATAATTCCTGGAAATGCTTTGTCCAAATAATAACCGAAATCCCACTAGAAAATCTCCAATTAGTAAATGTACATTACTAATTTTTATTTTCCAAATATAAAATTAAAAACCTTAATTAAAATATTCTCAATTTATTTTCGATCTGGGATTTTTCCTTTAGCTATTAAGGAATATATTTGAACAATAAAAGATAAGCGTTACTGAACATGTTCAAAGTATGTCGACATCTTTACTTTGTAAGTCCTCTTTCATACTTACAATCTTGGAATCGATTTTCCACACTTCCAAACAAGTTTAGAATTCGTTCATCGGACTTCCAAGAACTATGTGATTGATTATCCTATCAAATCACCAATCATGGGTTTAACGGTTCTACCAAAACAAGTTTCTGTTCTACCTTCCATGTGGGTAGTAGAATTAGTCACGCTAGTTACCAAAACTTGGTTGACTAGGTACTAGGATCGGTTCCCACATATATATGGTATCTAAATTGTATTTGTTACACATGTCCATAGGATCGGTTCCAAATATCTAAAAACGTGTTGCACATGTTCATATGATCGGTTCCCAATATCTAGAAACTTGCTTCACCTCTTACAAGGTTCGATTCCCCTTTGTGATCGGCTGCACCTCTTACCAGGATCGGTTCCCCTTTGCCTAGAGTTGGTCATACCAATAGCACAAAATAAATCATACCATCTCAGGTGATCACTTAAGATCGGTTTCACTAATAAAATTCATACCAATACTGCTAGAGCATAGCTCGGTTGAACCCACCAAGCGTTGGTTTGTCAAGTTTGGTTGTCATATTTTAGTGAATCAAAACTTATTTAAAGAGTCGCTTGATTATATACTAGAGCCAACTTCGTATAGGTTAGCTTGAAAGTGTTAGGATATGAGACTTACAAGTATTGCATGAAGACTTGAAGAATGTGAAGAAGTATGGAGCTACAACGACAACATCATCCTTCCTCTTGAGGTTAGTAATATTTGACTTGAGCTGTTTCGTTCCCTAACGTATCTTTCAAGTCGTGCATATTGAAAACATAACTGCGAAGCTGTGTATGATACTTTAGTTAGACATAGTATTAAGGAATACAATACGAGGTTTATTGATTAACCATTAAACTTTATATATAAGACATCGACATGATCATATGAATGCTATTGTGATTATGTATGGGTATGAGTGAATATTTCATCCTAGGAAATAATGTTTTACATTCGTTTAAAGGAAGTAAGTTCATAAACTTGTTTTGTGAATCGAAAGGGAAATCGCTAGGCTTATTGGTATTGTTATTCATTGCAAATCTATTTTGAATTACCAATATGTGTGTTTAGTATAACCGCTCATAAACTTGTTTATGTATCTTGGTAAAACTATTCACAAGGCCTGACTTATGTATTGGTATGACTTTTATTAGTGAAACCTATCTTAAGTAATCACTCAAGATGGTATGATCGATGCCTTGTAAATAACAACTTTTATCTAGTCATTGGGGAAACGATCCTAGTAAGAGGTGTAACAAATTTACAAGAGGGAATCGATCCTTGTAAGAGGTGCAACACATTTTTAGTAGATGGGGGAACCGATCCTATGAACATGTGCAACAAGTTTGTAGTTTTGGAGGAACCGATCCTATGGACATGTGCAACCAAATACAGGTAATTACCATAAGTTGTGGGGAACCGATCCTAGTACCTAGTCAACCGAATTTTGGTAACTAGCGTGACTATGCACAGTACTCACAAGGAGGTAGAACCGAACTTGTTTTGGTAGAACCGTGAAACCCATGATTGGTGATTTGATAGGATAATCAATCACATAGTTCTTGGAATTCAGACGAACCAATTCTAAACTTGTTTGGAAGTGTGGAAAATCGTTTCCAGGATTGTAAGTATGAAAAAGGACTTGCAAAGTAAAGATGTCGACACACTTTGAACATGTGCAATAACTCTTATCATTAATTGTTCAAAGATATTCCTTAATAGCTAAAGGAGAATCCCAGGATCGAAATAAATTGAGAATCTTTTATTTAAGGTTTCTTAATTTTTATGTGCTATTTAATCTCCAGCAATTAAATGCATATCTTTAGAAAATAATAATTAGTAATGTCCATTTACTGATTATAGAAATTTCTATTGGGATTTCAGTCAATATTTGGACAGTGCATTTCCAGGAGTTATGAAAACCGATTTTGTGTTTATTGCATATCTTTGAGAATATTCGGTTTTTGAAATTCCTTGGTGTCCAAACTTCCTTGTCTATAAATATTGAAGTTTGCATTTAAAGCAAACTAATCCTCAGAGCCAGCAAAACTACCTAGTTGTGTTGTTACTGGTGAAGCCGCCTATTCGGAGAGGAAAGAAACCTATTTAGGCGAAATCTCTTACGACCGCTCAGTTTAAAGACTTCTTTGGGATTGATAAGCTCTATTAGTACCGTTGGTGGGAAACTAGTTATTGCGGTTTATTATTAGTTTTCTATTGATTTGATTGATTGACTAACGGTTGTTGAACTTTGATTGCACCTAGTTTGTTTATGCTTGAGAATCTTATCTTCTGATATAAGATTTACTCAAACTAGATCGAAGTTTCGACGGGGATCTTTAGACTGTTTGTAGATCTAAAGAAGTCTTGTGATAATCCAATGTTAACAGACTCCGTTCTGTGTGTGATTGATCATAAGAGATTCAAGTTGATTGTGTGCAGGTGCTGATTGAAGATTAAAGAAGATTTGAAGACAAGAAGACTTTTTGGGTTCATAATCTTTGGTGTGCACAATACTTGTTTCGGCTGGAAAGGGATCCAACTATAATCGGTTTATCTTTGTGATAGTATGGATTTATTAGTTAAGTAGATCGGCATCAATACACTTCTTTGTGATTAATAGTATTGATTGCATAGTTTAACAATTACTTCGGTAGTTGTTGAGAGATTGATCTAAGGACCCGACAAAGGAGTTTATTGGTTAAACGGAAGAGCCTTTGTCAAACTCATATCACGTTGTTTGAAAAGAGTTGTTACCGAACAGATTTTTTGTTCCTTTACTGTTTGGAATACGAACCAAAGGAATTGTTCCAAGTGCGTGACTTATTTACAAGTTGGAGGCGCATGGATACAGACGGAACTAGGTGAACTATAGGTTTAGTTGCTTGGTCTCAACTATACGAAGTTGGTTTGATTTTGTATAGCGGCTTAATTCTGAGAGTATTTAATTCTGGACTAGGTCCCGGGTTTTTCTGCATTTGCGGTTTCCTCATTAACAAAATCTTGCTGTGTCTTTTACTTTTCTATTTCCGCAATTATAATTGTTTTATAATAATTAGAAGTAAAATACACAAACGTAAATTCCTATTTTACTTGATAGACAATCCCTAGTGTTTGGTTAAGTCCGAACCTATTATCAAGTAAACATACTTCGTTGTTGTATTGTCTCGATCTTGTATCCATAGACGATCACACGAAGTGTGAACCGATTAGTTGTATTGTCTCGACTCAGTCCATAGACAATTACTTTCGGAAAAGGACTTATAGGAGGAAAAGTTTTAGATTGAGGTATATTTGGGTACCCTCGTCTTTTCAAATACAAAAGTCAGGCCTTGTGAATAGTTTTACCAAGAACATAAGAAGGTCATGAGCGGTTATACTAATAACACATATTGGTAGTTCAAAAGATTTGCAATGAATAACAATACCAATAAGCCTAGCGATTTCCCTTTCGATTCACAAAACAAGTTCATGAATTTACTTCCTTTAAACGAATGTAAAACATTGTTACCTAGGATGAAATCTTCACCTCATACCCATACATAATCACAATAGCATTCAAACGATTATGTCGATGTCTTATATACGAAGTTCAAAAGATAGGCGTTATACTTCGTATTTCCTTAATACTATGTCTAACTAGAGTATAATCATTCATGGCTTCGCAGTTATGTTTTCAATATGCACGCCTTGAAAGATACGTTAGGGAATGAAACAGTTCAAGTCAAATATTACTAACCTCAAGTGGAAGGATGATGTCGTCGTTGTAGCTCCTTACTTCTTCACATTCTTCAAGTCTTCACGTAATACTTGTAATGTCTCATATCCTAATACTTTCAAGCTAACCTATACGAAGTTGACTCTAGTATATAATCAAGCGACTATTTAAATGAGTTTTGATTCACTAGAATATGACTACCAAACTTGACATACCAACGCTTGGTGGGTTCAACCGAGCTATGCTCTAACAGAAATGTCGTTGCTTCTTGTAACTTGGAAAGTCTGGGCCTCAGAATATGACAACTCCGCACACCTTCCAATCTGGTAGACCAGCAATTATTGGGATATCGGTTCCTCAT
Organism: Papaver atlanticum; assembly: GCA_023531105.1. Taxonomy (NCBI): domain Eukaryota; kingdom Viridiplantae; phylum Streptophyta; class Magnoliopsida; order Ranunculales; family Papaveraceae; genus Papaver; species Papaver atlanticum. The sequence goes on from JAJJMB010007312.1 coordinate 966,670, forward strand.
GTTGTAAGTGAATGTTTGTTGATTTCCTTGTATTTTGCTTGGTTTTGATTTCCGCATGAATTCATGAATCGCGATCATTCAGGCTCCTAACAGCGGAAATGAGCGTGCACCACAGAGTATTGTTATCTCGGGAAGGGGTGAAGATGGGAAGGACGGGCAAGAAGTTTTTCATGCAGAAAGCCCAAAAGAACTCATAGGAGTTGGCGACGTGCCATCAACTGGGCTGTGCGAAGAAGTAGTATCATTTGCTGATGGTTTAGCGCTCGAGGGTGATGTTGTTGGAAATGTGAGCCAGTTGGTTTAAAATACGGAGGGAATCATCCTTGATGTTGCGGCAGGAGAGTCTCTTCTCCGCGATGAACCTGTAGATGATATAACTGCAGTAGCAGCGACATCAACTGAGTATCCAGGTGCCAGAGTAGTTTTCGACTTCAAGTTCGACCGAGTTCATCCCAACTATGAATGTGTTGGTGGTTTTACTGTTCCTTCTATTCATGCCAATTTATATTCCAAGGTATGGAAGAAATGCGGTCACTTCTTCGTAGGAGATTATGGTAGATATTGTTCTTTGGAGGAAAAGGTGTCTGTGTTATTACCGACTATCCAGGAGATTGTTCTTCTTCCTCACCGAGAAATCTCCGATGTTGTACTCCAGGATTGGAATATGGCTTTGGATGAAGCTAAGGCGGCTAGGCTGAACGTTGGATGATTACGCCATCATCTGAAGGGCGTCCAAGAGAAATTGAATTCGGCACGTACTTCTGATCCGGAAGCGGTTAAAAGGGCTAAGAATGGCGTCGAGACGTCGACCCAGGAGTTAAAGCTTGCAACTGAAAACCTCGAAAAAATGGAGAAGGCGTATGTTAATGGTGTCGAGCCGATCTTTAAAAATTTATTTTCTAAGTAGTTTTCTATATTATAGATGTTTTTGAGATACCATGGGTTTTTTCTAGTTTTATTTGTCTAGATTTTAAATAGGTATATTATGCAAAGGATGTTTTTTCTCTAAGGAAACAGAAATGAAAAAGCGGGGGTCTAACAACCACACCCAATATTTCGTTCGGAAATCTGTATGGACTAACTCCAATATAATTACAAGAGAATCAACTAGACAGTCAGACTCAATCAAGGAAAGATATCTAAGAGTTATATCTCTTTCTCAAATCAATCAGCAAATCAACAGGATAGAATCCGTGAACTGACTGGTATGAGAATAACTTGGACGGTATAAACAACCAATGTCCAAGGGTCAATCAATTTCTATCCAACGAACAAGGTCGGATTTACCAATTGATTGAACTACGCACAACCTGTGATATTTCAATTATATAGAAAATATAATGCGAAAAAGAAATAACAGAGACACCATAAGTTTTGTTAACGAGGAAACCACAAATGCAGAAAAACCCCGGGACCTAGTCCAGTTTTTAACACCACACTGTATTAAGCCGCTACAGATACTAGCCTACTACAAGTTAACTTCGGACTAGAATATAGTTGAGCCCTAACCAAGTCTCATACCGATTAAGGTACAGTCGCGTTCCTTACGCCTCTGAATCCTAGCAGGACTCTACACACTTGATTCCCTTAGATGATCTCACCCACAACTAAGAGTTGCTACGACCAAAAGTCGAAGACTTATAAACAAATCTGTCTCCCACAGATAAGTCTGTTCTTATAGATAAATCTGTCTCCCACAGAAGTACCTATGAAGTTTTTGTCCCGTATCCTGATAAATCAAGGTGAACAGGAACCAATTGATAATCCGGTCTTATATTCCCAAAGAACAACCTGGAAATATCAATCACCTCATAATAATTTAACTATATGGTAGTAGAAGAAGTTATTGTGGAATCACAAAGAATGAGACGAATAGCTTTGTGATTACTTTTTACATCTTACCTATCGGAGATAAATCTCGAGCAAATCTTAGAGAAGATAGTACTCAATACGATAGAACAAGTAAGATCAGAACAAGTAACTACAGAGAAAATAGTTGGGTCTGGCTTCACGAATCCCAAATGAAGTCTTCAAGTCGTTAACCTATAATGGTTTTGGAAAAACCTTGGTTAAAGGAGAATCAACTCTAGTCACAACTAGGACACATGAAAGTGTTGGGATTAGGTTTTCCAGTTGCTAGAGTTCTCCCTCATATAATCTTTCAAATCAGGGTTTGCTTTCAATCAAAGCTAAGATAGCTTAGTAACAAAGCATTCAATATTCACCGTTAGATGAAAACCTGATTTAAGATTCTAGCTAAGTTTGCTTAAAACCAAAGCAATATCTCTCCACCGTTAGATGGTCTTAGCTTGTTACACACAAATGAAATATGAAAAAGCGGGGGTCTAACAACCTCACCCAATATTTCGTTTAGGAAATCTGTATGGAAAAACTCCAATATAATTCCAAGATAATCAACTAGACAGTCAGACTCAATCAATGAAAGTATATCCAAGTGTTGTATCTCTGTTTTACAATGTAATCAGCAAATCAAACAGATAGAAATCCGTGAGCCTGATTATTATGTGAAATAACTTGAACGGTACAAATGACCAATGTTCAACTGTCAATCAATTTATATCAACAACCAAAGGTTGGATTATCTAATTGATTGAACTACGCACAACCTGTAATATTAAATTATATAAACAAATATAATGCGAAAAAGAAATAACACAGACACCATAAATTTTGTTAACGAGGAAACCGCAAATGCAGAAAGACCCCGGGACCTAGTCCAGATTTGAACACCACACTGTATTAAGCCGCTACAGACACTAGCCTACTCCAAGTTAACTTCGGACTAGAATGTAGTTGAGCCCTAACCAATCTCACACTGATCAAGGTATAGTCGCGTTCCTTACGCCTCTGATTCCCAGCAGGACTCTTTGCACTTGATTCCCTTAGCTGATCTCACCCACAACTAAGAGTTGCTACGACCCAAAGTCGAAGATTTGATAAACCAATCTGTATCACACATAAAAGTTTACTGAGTAGATAAATCTGTCTCCTACAGAAATACCTATGAGTTTTGTTCCGTCTTTTGATAAATCAAGGTGAACATGAACCAATTGGTGCACCAGACTTATATTCCTGAAGAACAGCCTAGTAATATAAATCCCCTCACAATAATCAATCGTATGGTAGCGAAACAAGATATTGTGGAATCACAAACGATGAGACGAAGATGTTTGTGACTACTTTTTATCTTGCCTATTGGAGATTAAATCTCGAGCAAATTTTAGAGATGATAGTACTCAATACAATAAGAAACAGCAAGATCAGAACACGCAACTACAGAGAAAATAGTGGTCTGGCTTCACAATCCCAATGAAGTCTTTAAGTCGTTAACCTACAGGGTTTTGGAAAAAATCTAAAGTTAAAGGAGAATCGACTCTAGTCGTAACTAGTATCACACAGGAGGTGTGGGGATTAGGTTTCCCAGTTACTAGAGTTCTCCCTTATATAGTCTTCAAATCAGGGTTTGCAATCAACGTTACCTTGGTAACAAAGCATTCAATATTCACCGTTAGATGAAAACCTGATTAGACTCAATCTAATATCTTTCAACAGTTAGATCGAACTTAGCTTGTTACACACAAATGAAAAGTGACTTCATTTAGATATGAGTAACCGTACCTAAACATGTACACCTTGTTGGCTCAAAAATAGTTAACCGAAGTTAGCCATATGAACACTTTCATATCAACCTTTTTCATCTTAACCATAACTAGTTCAAATGACTCAAATGAAACTAGTTCTATAGTTGTTCAATTGTTTATATTCTCATAGAAATATACGAGACATAATTTAAGCAAAATCGATTTTGATTCACTCCAATCAATTCATGAACATTATAGCCCCGGTTTGCAAAAGATTGCATTCCTTAATATATAAATGTATTAGTTCATGAACAACCCGATTTTAGAACATAACCTACTCAAGTATGCAAATGGGTACGCATACCTAAGTGGCCAGACGAAGTTTGGGTTAGCCAGTATGCGAACGGGTATGCATACCTTCTAAACTCAGTTGAATTTCCGGACATGAACTTTACACCAGTACGCATACTGGTATTTTACTACGTTCCCGGACTTTCATTAAACCAACCAGTACGCATTCGGGTATGCATACGATGGTTTCCGGACTTGGAATAACTTGCAACAGTTAGCATACAAGTACGCATACTATGCTATATCCAATCATGGTTAATAGTTCTAAACTCCCATTTCAGTCATTGAAACATTCTTAGAAGACGACAATAGCTGTCTCACACAAACTATTATCTTCGAAGCAATTTTCAAGTGATCGAATGATCAATACGAAACATTCCGAGTCTACATCAAATGACTGTCTCACACAAATCATGTAAGATGTTACCAGGCGATTTTCACATGATCATCTTTTGACTTTCATCAAGAATATAATATGAACTTGGTTAAAGCGAAAGCTTACCAACACATATTTCGATAAATATGTAAGCGAGTTAAACTCAGCTCGAAATATCAAATGTGTATAATCGAAGTCTATATAGCTATACGACTTTTGTATCAAATAGGAGATAAAGTAGATAGACTTTTTAGTGATAGATGAATTCAAGTCTCCACATACCTTTTGTTGATGAAGTTCCACAAGCTCCCCTTAGTATTTCTTCGTCTTCAATCGATGCATGCCGTGAAGTCTAATGCTCAACTACACTTTCTATCCTAATCCGAGACTTAGCTATAAGTAGACTAGAAATCAAGACTTATAGTTTTGGCAACTAAACTTGACAAACAAGCTTGAGATATAAACTCTTGCGAGTTCGACCGAGCAGTGCTCTAACAATCTCCCCTTTGTCAATTTTAGTTACAAAACTATCAATACATATGGATTACAAAATAAATAAACTTTGTAGCTTCTCATCCAAATGCTTGATTTCCTTAGTTCTTCAACATTACTCAAAATCTTCGTCACTTCCAAATACTCCAGTGATTCTGAACCAAGGTAGTTAATATCGCGTAGCGGTGTCGTATCGGCCGAATCCGATATACTTATACAAAATGTAATATCGGTTTTTATCGGTGATACATCATTAAAAATAGAATTTTAAATATTTATAAAACCATAATAAAAAATAATAAGAATCATACACATATCTCAAATTTCCAAAATACAAGGTGGTTTATTAGCCAGCGCTGTGATTGTTGACCCATTATGCTGGTAAATCTTTTTCATTATCCTTTATATTTATCTTTTATATTTCCCTGCCTTGCAATCGAAATATGGTTTTCATTTTATATCCTACCATATAGTCATTAATTTTATATTATAAATATATTAGGGCTTTTTACCTTCCCCAATTGACATTGTACTTGTCTGTAAATACTAGATGTATGTTGATGAAAAATCTATTCACTAAAATCGATATTATCAGTGTACAAGTAAAACCGATATATCGGTCTGTACTAGCATGTACAACTGATAATATCGTTCCATCTTTGTATCGTCGATATTTTCGATATCGTATATGTATTTTCCGATATCCGATAAAAACCTGTAATAACGTCCTGTACAACCGATATTGACTACCTTATTCTGAACGTGTTCAACTCGGCATCATAGTTGTTGTAGATCCGTAGCTATAACAATGAGAAAACAGTATCTCTCAATCATTGTTATACAGTGTCATAGTATTATTACACAGCATCAAAGTCCAATTGTATCACAACTTTGACAACAATACTATGGTGATATGTATCACTCCCCCTTAGTCAATACTTGATCTCACATGAAAACCACTCCCCCTTACATAATGATCCGTAAACCATATGTATTTGTAGTGTGAACTATACATTAATTCTCTCCCTTTTTGTCAATATAAATTGGCAAAGGTACGAAAACTAGTGGGATCATAATGAAATTATCATAGAGATACTTCATGACTAAAAGAGAACATATCAACTTTGTTTCGATGATTTCACATAGTCGAAATTAGTGTATTCATCAAGGAGTTTACAAAGATATAAGAAAACTCCTATAATATTCCACAGCCGCACTCCGCACAAAGATTTGGCATTTGGCAATTAAGAACAAGTTCAATTAAGAACTCTCCCCATAAAATTTCATTCCCGAAAGAACAACAAGAGCGACCTTATTCTTGCAAGAAAAGAAGAATTTCTTTGGACATTAACAAATTACATGAAACATGAATTTGTATCCAGAAACTCAATTAAATTAACCACAAGAGAACCCATGATTAATTTAATCGGAAATGCTCAACATAAGAGAATTTACGGAGCCGCACAGTACTTTCACATAGAAGTGGATCATGGAAAGATCAATACTGCGGAATATTCAAAGATTCATTCTATTTTTCATCAATATTTGCATAAAGACATATAATAGACTTTATCTTTGCAATCAAAAGTTCATTCTATCTTCCATCAATATTTGCATAATGACATAATATGCTTAACTTTTGACATATATGGGACAATCATAGTTCACGGACGCAAACATACATATCCCATAACAATTTTTGCAATATATAAAACCAATAAAGATTAATATTAAAAAATCATCTTCCAAATAAACTTTAGAATTTAAATAAATAAATCTAAAAACATTGCAAGATGAAAATCGTTGGCAATAGCTATGTGTACTCACAATAATTGTTATTCCAAACCCTAGTTATCCTTCTTAAAACACAAGAATAAATTCTCATAAGAAGTTTCCTAAATATTAAGACCTTTGAAAAATTCTTTATCGTCCCCGAACTCCTTGTCGTCAACAGCCATTGGAACATAAGGTTCATGAAGATAGGAGTCAATTCCAACAAACCTTCTTGACTGATGCCGAACCAGGGTCTTCTGAATTTCAAGAGTCCTAAAAACAATTGCCTTTATTTGCTGTATCTCCTTTCTTGTTTCCTTCAACTCTTCAAGAACACCAGAAAACTTCTGAAGATTTGAAGGTACATCCCTTGGTTTCCTCACATTCCTCCTTTTTCTTTTCAAGGAAGAGGGTACCGGAGGTTTATCTTTTTCTTTCATGATTGAAGGCTTGACAATCATATTAACCTCTTTTCCATTAGAAGTCATAATGCTTGGAGCCTCCATACAAATATGGGTTTGTGAGAGAAATTCACAAAGCAAGATCTACAAGCAAACTTGTGATAAAAAGAGTTTTACAAGGAAGGAAAAAGGAATATAGGGTTACAGAACCTTTATACAAAGTAACAAGATTCACGTACGCACAACTCACAACCCTAAAGAAGGCAGAATTGTCGACTTTACCCTTCTTTTAATGAACAAACATGGAAACCTCTTTTCAATACCAATCTAGGATATGAAAAGATCAGCCGAAACCAAAACAAAAAGAAACAAAAAAAAAACTTTTTCCTTTTCTTAGGACCTGTAAGTGCTTAACTCTCGTCTCTTTTGGATCAGGCACTTGAGACAAGATGCACAGCCAACACAATTAAGTTGTATTGGGGTGAACAATAATCTGTCCACCATGAACCTTTTGGAAAGAGTTCCTAAAATTCTCTTTCACAGAATGTTTAGACTGTGTTCTTTTCTGAAGTGGTCTAACTTTTTCTTAGAAATTAACTTCTTTGGAGAAGAGTTGAGTTTACATACCTCAGACGACTTCTGAACAAGTTTAAGCTTGTTTGCTAATCGAGTTGCTCTCCGCTGAAGTTTGTTGACATATCTTACTTTATGCTTGTACCTGAAACAACTAGAGAGTCCGTGACCCTTAATAGTACAGTAAGAACATGTCAAAGTGGAGGATGGTTCAGACACCATAGTGGAGCAAGCTGCTAGAAAAATTGTGGTACCTGAAACATTAGAAATAGGATTTCCAGTATATAGAGAAAAATCCAATTTTATCCTCCAAAATAGTTGAAGAAGTTTCTCCAGGAAAAATTTCAAGATTGATGTGAGTATTGCTACAATTATCAAAATCAATATTTTCAGCAAGGAGCGCAACACTTGATTTTTCATCTTCATTTGAATCATAGTGATCAGACATTTCATCAAGAGTTGCAGCAAGACCTTTGTTCCAAGTGTATTTTCTATGATTTGGATATTCATTGGCAAAATAACCAAAACCTTTACACTTGAAGCACTGAGGCATATCCTCATCATCAGTATCGACTGTATCCCTGTTTTTAGGAGGAACACGGTCATGAGGTTTAATTGATGATCTAGGCTTATCTCTGACGAACTCTTCAAAAGAAGATCTCTAAACTGTCTTGTGATTAGAGAAACTGAGTTATCAAGATCTTCATCTGAAGAATTAGTATCACTAGGATCATCCAAAGAGTTGCCAACACATTTACTTTTGTCAAGTAATTTTGTGTTCTTTTGTGCTTTGAAAGCAATATCCTTTTCAGATTTGGATGTATGCTCATGATCAAAGATCTTTAAAATCCCAACCAGAGTATTTCTGGATAAAGTATTAAGTTTATTTCCTTCAACGATGGCATGTTTCTTAGAATCATATTGGCTGGCAACGATCTGAGAATTTTTATCACAATGTCCTTTTCAGGAATAGTCTTACCTAACGCAAAAGATGCATTAACAATTTCAGACACTTTGTGATTAAACTCATCAAATGAATCTTCATCAGCCATACGAAGGTTTTCCCAATCATAATTTAGGTTTTGAAGCATAGCTTCTGTTAGAGCACTACTCGGTCGAACTCGCAAGCGTTGCTATCTCAAGCTTGTTGTCAAGTTTAGTTGCCAAAACTATAAGTCTTGATTCTAGTCTACTTATAGCTAAGTCTCAGATTAGGATAGAAAGTTTAGTTGAGCATTAGACTTCACGACGTTCATCGAATGAAGACGAAGAACTACTAAGGAGAGCTTATGGAACTTCATCAACAAAAGGTATGTGGAGATTTGAACTCATCTATCATTCAAAAGTCTATCTACTATATCTCCTATTTAAGACAAAAGTCGTATAGCTATATAGACTTCAATTATACACATTTGATATTTCGAGCTGAGTTTAACTCGCTTACATATTTCTCGAAATATGTGTTGGTAAGCTTTCGCTTTAACCAAGTTCATATTATATTCTTGACGAAAGTCAAAAGATGATCATGTGAAAATCGCCTGGTAACATCTTACATGATTTGTGTGAGACAGTCATTTGATGTAGACTCAGAATGTTTCGTATTGATCATTCGATCACTTGAAAATTGCTTTGAAGCTAATAGTTTGTGTGAGACAGCTATTATCGTCTTCCGAGAATGTTTCAATGATTGAAATGAGAGTTTAGAACAATTGGATTTAAGCACAGTATGCATACTTGCATATGTGTAATCCAAGTCCGGGAACCATGGTATGGATACCCGTATGCGTACTGCTTGGTTTAGTCAGGTCCGGGAACCTTGTACGCATACCGGTACGCGTATTGGCATGAGGTTCAGGTCCGGGAATTTCTGCTGAGTTTGGAAGGTATGCGTACCAGTTCGCGTACTGGCGAGCCCAAACTTAGTCCGACCATTTAGGTATGTGTACCCGTTTGCATACCTGAGTGGATAATGTTCTAAAATCAGTTTGTTCATGAACTAACACATTTATATAATAAGGAATGCAATCTTTTGCAAATCGTGGCTATAATGTTCATGACTTGATTCGAGTGAATCAAAATCGATTTTGCTTCAATTGTGTCTTGTATACTTCTATGAGAATATAAACAATTGAATAACTCTAGAACTAGTTTCATTTGAGTCATTTGAACTAGTTATGGTTAAGATGAACAAGTTTGATATGAAAGTGTTCATATGGCTAACTTCGGTTAACTATTGTTGAGCAAACAAAGGTGCACACATTTAGGTACGGTTACTCATATCTAAATGAAGTCACTTTTAATTTGTGTGTAATAAGCTAAGTTCGATCTAACGGTTGAAAGATATTAGTTTGAGTCTAATCAGGTTTTCATCTAACGGTGAATATTGAATGCTTTGTTACCAAGGTAACATTGATCGCAAACCCTGATTTGAAGATTATATAATGGAGAACTTTAGCAACTGGGAAGCCTAATCCCCACACCTCTTGTGTGATACTAATTGCGACTAGAGCCGATTCTCCATTAACCTTAGGTTTTTCACGAAACCCTGTAGGTTAACGACTTGAAGACTTCATTGGGATTGTGAAGCCAGACCCAACTATTTTCTCTGTAGTTACGTGTTCTGATCTTGTTGTTTTCCATCGTGATTGTGTACTATCTTCTCTAAGATTTGTTCAAGATTTAATCTCCTATAGGCAAGATAAAAAGTAGTCACAAACATCTTCGTCTCATCGTTTGTGATTCGACAATATCTTGTTTCGCTACCATACGATTAAGATTATTGTGAGGTGATTGATATTTCTAGGCTGTTCTTCGGGAATATAAGTCCGGTATATCAATTGGTTCATGTTCACCTTGATTTATCAAAATCCGGAACAAAACTCATAGGTTTATCTGTGGGAGACAGATTTATCTATACAATAGACTTTTCTGTGTGAGACAGATTGGTTTATCAAGTCTTCGACTTTGGGTCGTAGCAACTCTTAGTTGTGGGTGAGATCAGCCAAGGGAATCAAGTGCGTAGAGTCCTACTGGGATTCAGAGACGTAAGGAGCGCAACTGTACCTTGATCAGTGTGAGATTGGTTAGGGCTCAACTACATTTAAGTCTGAAGTTAACTTGGAGTAGGCTAGTGTCTGTAGCGGCTTAATACAGTATGGTGTTCAAATCTGGACTAGGTCCCGGGGTTTTTCTGCATTTTTCGGTTTCCTCGTTAACAAAAATTCTGGTGTTTGTGTTATTTCTTTTCCGCATTATATTTGTTTATATAATTGAAATATCACAGGTTGTGCGTAAGTTCAATCAATTGTGAATCCAACCTTTGGTTGTTGATTAAATTGATTGACACTTGGATATTGGTTTTTGATACCGTCCAAGTTATTTCTTATATTCAATCGGGCTCGCAAATTCCAATTTGTTTGATTGCGGATTGAATTGAGAAATTGAGATATAACTCTTTGATATACTTTTCTTAAGATTGAGTCTGACTATCTAGTTGATTCTCTTCAAAGTATATTGGAGTTAGTCCATACAGATTGCTAAGCGAAATATTGGGTGTGGTTGTTAGACCCCAGCTTTTTCAGCTTCCTTTTCAGAGGTATTCCCTTCGAATACAGTTTTTAAGATATCCCACGCATCTTTAGACCGAGTGTACGTAGTCACATGGTGCTGAAGATCTAGGGTAATGGCATGAATGATAGCATTTAAACCGTCAGAATATGTAGTATCATCTCATTTGTTTTGAGAAAGAAATCATGAACCAGTTAAAAAAAATGAGATCTGAGTAATCCATCTTTGTCGGGGCTGGCATCCTTCCCGGCGCTCATGAAAAAGGGAAAGAGTTTAAATTTATCTATTTCGTGATGAAGATGGTGGGGAAACGTTGATTTGCTGATATGGGGATCTCTTTTAAGGTTAAGATAAGGGTCACAAGGGATTCTATTTATCAATCTGCTCTCGATCTGTTTTTTGATCATCTAGGTCAGTGGACTCCAATTTATTCCTTGGTCAGGCATGTCTCTACTCGCCGTTTTCTTTGTTATGCTTTCGTTTATTTCTTAATCTTTTAGATTTGGTGTCTTGTTGTATCGTTATCAGTTGATATCTTCCCGTTACATATCAGTGATGTTGTTTGATGTCGATCTTGTTGTTCGGCAGCTTTTTGTTATTATTTGAAATTCCGTTTCTTGTTATAGATGGAATTGGATTGATAGTAGTGAACGGTTTTAGATGGAATTGGATTGATAGTAGTGAACTGTAGTAGATCGGTTGATGAAATTACGTATCATCAATCTGTTTTGTGTAGTGGCGCCGCTTGGTTTCCGGCAACACTGTAGCTTTCTGCTTCTCCAAGTTTTAGAATTAAAAAAAAAAGAGAAAAGGATTTCAACTGTAGCTTTTTGCTTCTCCAAGTTATAGAATAAAAAATAAACAAAGGAATTCAATAATATTTTTATTATTAAATAAGTGGTGACGCTGATGCATGGGATAGATATAAAACTTCCTTTTTTTTCCTTTTATCTCGTGTAGCTGGAGACGTGTCTGCTTCTTGACTTAATTTGATGAGTCATATAGATTTTAAGTTAATATGTTCTGTTTTGGGACCTTATGTTTTAAGGTATTGGGTTTTTTCGTAATTTTTTCACAAGTCTACACAAATTGTAACAAATCATCTAAAGTATTTCTTTTCCCTGTGAGTCTTTCCAGTGTTGCATTTTCTTGTGAATCCCCATATAATGACCTTTACCTCTCGTGTGACACCAAGTTCCCCACCATCCTAAGCCGCACACTATTCTTGACGATGATTAAAGAGCTTCGGATAAATTTGTCAGCCCTGGTATCCTTTTTACTACTTGCACAAAACCATACCCACTTTCACCCTGAGATAAGACATATCCTACTACTTGCACAAACCATACTCATTTTCACTCAGACATAAGACATACCAGGATACATCACCTCTGAGTTCCTAATTAATTTTATCAATAGTTTATGGTTTAGTCAATCATTACCGCATTGATTTCTTAAACCTTCATTGCTTGTAATTCCGTCGCTGAAACCGATTTTTTTTTTTTTTTTCATCTGCATCCTCCCACGCCTACTACCCAACTCCATTCCCCAGTTCCCATATCATTTTAATCCTCGGAATATGACTATTCTCGCTTGGAATTGTCAGGGTTTAAACCAACCAACAACAATTCAACACCTTCGTGGATTTATCTCGTTGTATAAACCAACCATTTTATTCATTTCAGAAACATTGACCAATGATATTCAAATACTGCGCATCGCGCAAACAATACAATTTCAAAACTACTGCCTTGTTCCTAAAGTAGGTAGAAGGGGAGGTTTATGCCTATTGCGGAAAACGAGGTCAATGTCCAAATCATCTTGAAGTCCCAAAACTACATTCATGCACTCGCCACACCCCCCGCTCCAGCCCAGCCTTGGCTTTGCACAAGTTTATATTCCCCTCCACACCCAGACCCAAGGAAAATCTTTTGGGAGGGCTTCCCAATAAATTTTCCTAACACTTCAACACCTTGGCTACTTCTGGGAGACTTCAATAAAGTGATGGACCAATCAGAGAAAAAAGGTGGCAGGCCAGTCACCTATGCACAAACGCAGCCTTTTCTCAATTTAATGGATCAGATGGGATACATTGATCTTGGTTTCAAAGGGGACCCATTCACATGGACAAACAATCAACAAGGCCAAGACCACATCCAGGAAAGACTCGATCGAGCAATAGCAAACCAACACTAGAGAACAGCCAACCCTCACGCTGGAGTCACTCATCTTCCGCGAATAGCGTCAGATCATGCTCCTATCCTACTTCATACAAAAGCATTAGACTGGCAGGGGAGCAAGAATTACAAATTTGAGCACTTATGGCTATCTCATCCTCAGCTTCATCAAGTAGTTAACTCGACATGGGATAAGCTATATGACTCGGATCCACCATTAAACCTCCAGCGAAGCCCTCACAGAATGGAACAAGATCAACTTCGGCCACCTTCCCACATTGATTAAAAAATCGGTCGTGAAAATCAAAGCAGCCGAACATCAATGTGCGACGCAAAGTGGTACTGAACTGGAAAATTTGATTCAACAAGAAAAGCAACTCCGAATTGAACATCTAAATCTACTTTAATTCCACGCAACTTACTGGCAGCAGAGATCCAGAATCCAATGGCTTCAATCGGGAGACCGCAATACAACCTGTTAGAGCATAGCTCGGTTGAACCCACCAAGTGTTGGTTTGTCAAGTTTGGTTGTCATATTTTAGTGAATCAAAACTCATTTAAAGAGTCGCTTGATTATATACTAGAGTCAACTTCGTATGGGTTAGCTTGAAAGTGTTAGGATATGAGACTTACAAGTATTACATGAAGACTTGAAGAATGTGAAGAAGTATGGAGCTACAACGACAAACATCATCCTTCCTCTTGAGGTTAGTAATATTTGACTTGAACTGTTTCATTCCCTAACGTATTTTTCAAGTCGTGCATATTGAAAACATAACTGTGAAGCTGTGTATGATACTCTAGTTAGACATAGTATTAAGGAATACAATACGAGGTTTATTGCTTAACCATTAAACTTTGTATATAAGACATCGACATGATCATATGAATGCTATTGTGATTATGTATGGGTATGAGTGAAGATTTCATCCTAGGAAACAATGTTTTACATTCGTTTAAAGGAAGTAACTTCATAAACTCGTTTTGTGATCGAAAGGGAAATCGCTAGGCTTATTGGTATTGTTATTCATTGCAAATCTATTTTGAATTACCAATATGTGTGTTTAGTATAACCGCTCATAAACTTGTTTATGTATCTTGGTAAAACTATTCACAAGGCCCGACTTATGTATTGGTATGACTTTTATTAGTGAAACCGATCTTAAGTAATCACTCAAGATGGTATGATCGATGCCTTGTAAATTACAACTTTTATCTAGCCATTGGGGAACCCATCCTAGTAAGAGGTGCAACAAATTTGTAAGAGGGGAATCGATCTTTGTAAGAGGTGCAACACGTTTTTAGTAGATGGGAGAACCGATCCTATGAACATGCGCAACAAGTTTGTAGTTTTGGGGGAACCGATCCTATGGACATGTGCAACCAAATACAGGTAGTTACCATTAGTTGTGGGGAACCGATCCTAGTACCTAGTAAACCGAACTTTGATAATTAGTGTGACTATGCACAGTACTCACATGGAGGTAGAACCGAACTTGTTTTGATAGAACCGTTAAACCCATGATTGGTGATTTGATAGGATAATCAATCACATAGTTCTTGGAAGTCAGATGAACCAATTCTAAATTCGTTTGGAAGTGTGGCAAATCGTTTCCAAGATTGTAAGTATGAAAAAGGACTTGCAAAGTAAAGATGTCGACATACTTTGAACATGTGCAGTAACTCTTATCATAAATTGTTCAAAGATATTCCTTAATAACTAAAGGAGAATCCCAGGATTGAAATAAATTTAGAATTTTTTAATTAAGGTTTCTTAGTTTTTATATGCTATTTAATTTCCAGCAATTAAATGCATATCTTTAGAAAATAATAATTAGTAATGTGCATTTACCGATTATAGATTTTTCTATTGGGATTTCGGTCAATATTTTGACAGTGCATTTCCAGGAGTTATGAAAACCGATTTTGTGTTTATTGCATATCTTTGAGAATATTCCGTTTTTGGAAATTCCTTGGTGTCCAAACTTCCTTGTCTATAAATACTTAAGTTTGCATTCCTAGCAAACTAATCCTCAGAGCCAGCAAAACTACCTCAGTTGTGTTGTTACTGGTGGAGCCTCCTATTCGGAGAGGAAAGTAACCTAATTAGGCTAAATCTCTTACGGCCGCTCAGTTTAAAGACTTCTTTGGGATTGAGAAGCTCTATTAGTACCGTTGGTGGAAAACTAGATAATTGCAGTTTATTTTATTTTTTGATTGATTTAATTGACTAACGGTGGTTGAACTTTGATTGCACCTAGTTTGTTTATGCTTGAGAATCTTCTCTTCTGATATAAGATTCATTCAAACTAGATCGAAGTTTCGACGGGGATCTTTAGACTGTTCGTAGATCTAAAGACGTCTTGTGATAATCCAACGTTAACAGACTCCGTTCTGTGTGTGATTGATCACAAGAGATTCAAGTTGATTGTGTGCAGGTGCTGATTGAAGATCAAAGAATATTTGAAGACAAGAAGACTTTTTGGGTTCATAATCTTTGGTGTGCACAATACTTGTTTAGGCTGGAAAGGGATCCAACTATAATCGGCTTATCCTTGTTATAGATTAGATTGATTAGTTGAGTAGATCGGCATCAATACACTTCTTTGTGATTGATTAATAGTATTGATTGCATAGTCTAACAATTACTTCGGTAGTTGTTAAGAGATTGATCTAAGGACCCGACAAAGGAGTTTATTGGTTAAACGGAAGAGCCTTTGTCAAACTCATATCACTTTGTTTGAAAAGAGTTGTTACCAAACAGATTTGTTGTTCCTTTACTGTTTGGAATACGAACCAAAGGAATTGTTCCAAGTGCGTGACTTACTGCAAGTTGGAGGCGCATGGATACTGAGGAAACTAGGTGAACTATAGGTTTAGTTGCTTGGTCTCAACTATACGAAGTTGGTTTGATTTTGTATAGCGGCTTAATTCTGAGAGTATTCAATTCTGGACTTGGTCCCGGGGTTTTTCTGCATTTGCAGTTTCCTCATTAACAAAATCTTGCTGTGTTATTTACTTTTATTTTCCGCAATTATAATTGTGTTTATTATAATTTAAAGTAAATTACATAAACGTTAATTCCTATTTTACTTGATAGACAATCCCTAGAGTTTGGTTAAGTCCGAACCTATTATCAAGTAAACATACTTCGTTGTTGTATTGTCTCGATCTCGTATCCATAGGCGATCACACGAACTGTGAACCGATTAGTTGTATTGTCTCGACTCAGTCCATAGACAATCACTTTCGGAAAAAGACTTATAGGTGGAAAAGTTTTAGATTGAGGTATATTTGGGTACCTAGTCCTTTCACAACCTTCTTTCATACCAAGGCTACAATTCACAGAAGCTGTAACAACTTACAACAACTCCAGGATCATCAGAACACCTGGATTACAGATAAGGAAGAAATTATCGAGCTCATGTTTCAGCACTTCACAAATCAATATACAGCACCAAATACAGTAATTGAGAAAGCTTGTTTGAAGCAATATCACCAAGGTTAACCCCTCAACAATGTAATATGCTAACGGCCGAAGTGATCCCTAAGGATATCAAGGAGACGCTCTTCTCAATAGGATCGGAACGTGCCCCAGTTTCGGATGGATATACTAGTAAGTTTTTCAAAGTCTTCTGGGAAACAACCCAACCGCAACTGATTGATATGGTTTGAAGTTTCTTTACTTCCCTTAGTATTCACCCTCTCATGAACTATACTAACCTCACGTTAATCCCAAAGATTGATCATCCCTCAAAACCATCCCAATTTAGGCCGATAGGGCTATGTAATGTCACTTATAAAATCATTTCAATGATACTGGTCAATCGCATAAGACCTTTACTCCCAATTTTGATAAGCCCATATCAGAATGCCTTTGTGCCACAAAGATCCATTCACGACAACATAGCCATCGTTGCCGAACTTTTTCACTACATCAGAACCTCAAACCGCACTAAAGATCCCAAAATAGCTCTTAAACTAGATATTCAAAAAGCATATGACTCCTTGGACTGGGGTTTCATCAAACAATCTTTCACCAGGTTAGGCTTCCCATCTACTTTCGTGGATTATATTATGTTATGCATATCAACAGTAACCTACTCAATCAATATCAACGGCACTCCGCATGGGTACATCACCCCAACTAGGGGAATAAGGCAAGGAGATCCTCTCTCATCCTATATTTTTATTATATGCGTGGAAATATTATCCACAAATTTGGGAATTCTCTCATGTACGCAGATGACTTATTGATAACATATAAAGCAACTCCGGAAGGCACCAATCACCTCAAACATCTGCTACAAGCTTATGGAAATTCGGCCGGTCAACACATCAACACATCAAAATCTACAATCATCCATCATCCGAAGCTAGAACAACACCAACTAGATGAACTAAAACAAGCCTTCAATATGCCAACAACATCAAACCCCCCACCTACCTAGGAATGCAATTTAAACATGAGAGATCTTCCAGCCATATCTTTGCCCCAATCCTTCAGCGCCTATCTCGCAAGGCAAAAGGTTGGATGACTAAATACTTAAACCAAGCTAGTAGATTCGCACTCATAAAATCGTCCCTTACACCTACATCCAATCACCTCATGCAAACACAAACCCTTCCTACACACATCCACACAAAAATAGATCGTATTACAAGAAATTTCTTCTGGGGCCATGACTCTTCCATCAGGAAGCTCCACCCACTAGGAAGGGACAAGCTATACAACCCCAAATCTAAGGGGGGGACTAGGCATCAGAAGCAGCAAGGAACACAACAAAGCACTTCTCATGAAATGAATCTGGAACATACATGAAAAACCTACCTCCGTACTAGCCACATAATATAATGCAAAATTCCTCAAACAGACACCCATTTTCGGAAACATCCCTCCCCTCTCGTCATCTCCCAGCCCACAATGGAGACAACTAGTATCACTCATACCAACCTTCAAACATCATCTCTTTCATCAAATTGGAGACGGATTAAACACCCCTATCCAATCAAACTGGATTCCACAATTCTTTTATCAACATTAACCCAGCCCTATGCTATCCCATACAATCGGTTGCTGACATCATCGACTTATCAACAAGGAACTGGAATCATGATAGGTTGAATCTACTTCCCCGGCCCATAGTTCAACAAATCGTCAGCATTCCCATCCCGCAGAACAATCAACCAGACAAGATCATTTCGCCATTTACCAAAAACGGAAAATATACTACGGCATCAGGATATAAATGCCTCATCAGCGACTCTGCACAAACCCATCAAAACCCTTTCCCACCAACTACCTTCCTTTGGACACTCCCGTGTCCCCCAAAAGTACAGCTTTTCTTGTGGAAAACAATTAATGAGGGTCTACCAACCCTCAACATTCTCAACCGCATCAAACTCACCAACTCCAACCTATGTCCTCAATGCAGTTCTAGTCCTGAAACGTCCATTCACATTTTGCTTCATTGACAAATAGCCATTGATTCCTGGAACCTACTACTACTTCATCTCACAAACAACCAAAACCCTACTCATAGCATTCCCGCCTCATTGCCCCACCAGATGATGGTATCCCTACTCCTCAAAACAAAAGCTCCTGCCCCAGTCACCACAGCTTTTTGCTTCTTTCTTTGGTCCTTATGGATATCTAGGAATGACACAGTCCATCGCCAACAACTTCCAAGTCCGACGAATATAATGCATATGGCCATCAAACACTAGCAGGAATATACCTGGGCGCAAAACTACCTACCGCCAGTACTTCCTGGGATGCAACCTTATCCAAACCCAGCACAAACAACATTAGCAACAACAACCATCTTCGTGGGATGGCTCAAACCCCACTTAGATTGGATAAAAATTAACACGGACGGAGCAGCAAGGGGACATCCCGGAATAGCGGGAGCAGGTATTATATGTCGAAATGAGGAGGCCGGCACAATCTTAGCAATAGCACAACCGCTGGGTATCACCGCTGCACTTGCGGCGGAAACTTGGGCCATGCTCATCGCTTCTAAAATGACAACGGAACGGGGATGGCCAAAAGTTCAATTTGAAATAGACTCGGAGAACTTAACGAGATTTCTAATCTCGGATGCCGAAGCTCCATGGTATATTTCTAATCAAATTGCAGAAATCAAGTATAGGTTTACCCAAATTCAGCAATATACTATTAGGCACGTCTACAAAGAATGAAACCAAGCAGCAGACGGTCTGGCAAATCGAGCGGCAGATGATTGCTCTATAGGGAAGCTTGCAACAACAGTATGGGAAAATGTAATTCCCCCATCTATAAGTTCTATTGTAATGGCAGACTCTATGGGCATCACATTCCCACGTGTAATCTCAGTTTAGCTTAATAAAGTATATGCTTCAAAAAAATAATAATTAAACCGTCAGAATTTTGCTTTGCAGCGAGAATCTCGTTAGGTTTATATCTACCAATATCCTTTGCAATAGAGACAACGTCTATTGTAACCATTGGAGGATCATAGCCATTAACAACATAAACCCAAGATTAAAAATCACGCGCTTGAAGAAAGGAACGCATAACAATTTTCCACCATAAGTAATTTGAGCCATCGAAGACTGGTGGTACGTTTACTGAGCTAACACTTCTGTCCATAGAGTCAGATCGCTACAAACACAAACTTATAAGGTCTTAAACGTGTTTGCCTGCTCTGATACCAATTGAAAAAGCGGGGGTCTAACAACCTCACCCAATATTTCGTAAAGGAAATCTGTATGGACAAACTCCAATATAATTCCAAGAGAATCAACTAGACAGTCAGACTCAATCAATGAAAGTATATCTAAGAGTTGTATCTCTGTTTCACAATGTAATCAGCAAATCAAACAGATAGAAATCCGCGAGCCAGATTATTATGTGAAACAACTTGAACGGTACCAAAGACCAATGTTCAAGTGTCAATCAATTTATATCAACAACCAAAGGTTGGATTATCTAATTGATTGAACTAAGTACAACCTGTGATATTTCAATTATATAAACAAATATAATGCGGAAAAAAAATAACACAGACACCAGAAATTTCGTTAACGAGGAAACCGCAAATGCAGAAAAACCCTGGGACCTAGTCCAGATTTGAACACCACGCTGTATTAAGCCGCTACAGACACTAGCCTACTCAAAGTTAACTTCGGACTGGAATGTAGTTGAGCCCTAACCAATCTCACACTGATCAAGGTACAGTCACGTTCCTTACGCCTCTGAATCCCAGCAGGACTCTTCGCACTTGATTCCCTTAGCTAAACTCACCCACAACTAAGAGTTGCTACCCAAAGTTGAAGACTTGATAAACCAATCTGTCTCATATAGAAAAGTCTATTGAATAGATAAATCTGTCTCCCACAGAAATACCTATGAGTTTTGTTCCATATTTTGATAAATCAAGGTGAACATTAACCAATTGATACACCGAACTTATATTCCCGAAGAATAGCCTAGTAAAATCAATCACCTCATAATAATCTTAATCATATGGTAACGAAACAAGATATTGTTGAATCACAAACGATGAGACGAAGATGTTTGTGACTACTTTTTATCTTGCCTATCGGAGATTAAATCTCGAGCAAATATTAGAGAAGATAGTACTCAATACGATAGAAAACAACAAGATCAGAACACGTAATTACAAAGAAAATAGTTGGGTCTGGCTGCACAATCCCAATGAAGTCTTTAAGTCGTTAACCTACAGGGTTTTGGAAAAAACCTATGGTTAAAGGAGAATCGACTTTAGTCGCAACTAGTATCACACAGGAGGTGTGGGGATTAGGTTTCCCAGTTACTAGAGTTCTCCCTTATATAGTCTTCAAATCAGGGTTTGCAATCAATGTTACCTTGGTAACAAAGCATTCAATATTCACCGTTAGATGAAAACCTGATTAGACTCAAGCTAATATCTTTCAACCGTTAGATCGAACTTAGCTTGTTACACACAAATGAAAAGTGACTTCATTTAGATATGAGTAACCGTACCTAAACGTGTACACCTTGTTGGCTCAACAATAGTTAACCGAAGTTAGCCATATGAACACTTTCACATCAACCTTGTTCATCTTAACCATAACTAGTTCGAATGACTCAAATGAGACTAGTTCTAGAGTTGTTCAATTGTTTAATTATATTCTCATAGAAGTATACGAGACACAATTGAAGCAAAATCGACTTTGATTCACTCGAATCAATTCATGAACATTATAGCCACGGTTTGCAAAAGATTGCATTCCATAATATATAAATGTATTAGTTCATGAACAAACTGATTTTAGAACATAACCTACTCAAGTATGCAAACAGGTACGTATACCTAAGTGGCCGTACTAAGTTTGGGTTCACCAGTATGCGAACGGGTACGCATACCTTCCAAACTCAATTGAATTTCCGGATATGAACTTTACGCCATTACGCATACGGGTATGCATACTAAGTTCCCGGACTTTCATTAAATCAACCAGTATGCATACAGGTATGCATACTATGGTTCCCAGACTTGTAATAACTTGCAACAGTTAGCATACAAGTACGCATACTGTGCTATATCCAATCATGGTTAATAGTTTTAAACTCCCATTTCAATTATTGAAACATTCTTAGAAGACGACAATAGCTGTCTCACACAAACTATTAGCTTCGATTTTTTTTTCAAGTGATCGAATGATCAAAACGAAACATTCCTAGTCTACATCAAATGACTGTCTCACACAAATCATGTGAGATGTTACCATGCGATTTTCACATGATCATCTTTTGACTTTCGTCAAGAATATAAGATGAACTTGGCTAAAGCGAAAGATTACCAACACATATTTCGAAAAATATGTAAGCGAGTTAAACTCAGCTCGAAATATCAAATGTGTATAATCGAAGTCTATATAGCTATATGACTTTTGTCTAAAATAGGAGATATAGTAGATAGACTTTTGAGTGATAGATGATGTTAGAGCACTGCTCGGTTAAACCCACCAAGCATTGTTATGTCAAGTTTGGTTGTCATATTTAGTTCCAAAACTCGAGTCGCTTAATAAGTAAACTAGAGTCAACATCGTTAGGTTAGGATAGAAAATATATAATTATTGTTATCCAGTTACTCACAAAGATCTAAAGATGGATTGAAGACAACAAAGACATTATCCTTCATCTTGAGGTTAGTAACTATGACTTGACTTGTTCCATTTCTATCTTGTTTCTTTTAAATCTTTTAGATTGAAAACATAACATGCGAGGTTATAGATAATACTCTAGTATTAGACTTGGTAACTTCGTAAATACGACATCAACATAATGTTGTATATACTGTTATGATTATGTGAATGGATTATGGTGAAGATTTCATCCTAGGAAACAATGTTTTACATTCGTTTAAAGGAAGTACATTCATGAACTTGTTTTATGAATCGAAAGGGAAATCATTAGGCTTATTGGTACGGCTATTCATAGCAAATCTTTGGATTACCAATATGTGTGAGATGGTAGAACCGATCATAACTTTGTTATGTATCTTGGTATAACTAATCACAATGCGTGACTTATGATTTGGTATGACTAGTTTTGATTAATTAGTGTAACCGATCCTAAGTAATCACCTGAGATGGTGTGATCGATATTTGTAATTGGTGTGACCGATCCTAGTAATTGGTGTGACCGATCACAGAGTATTGTGTAATCGATCCTTGTAATTGGTGTAACCGATCCTGGTAATTGGTGTAACCAATCCTGGTAACTGGTATGACCGATCACAAGCAATACCATGAATTATTTGAACATGTGCATAAAGTTTATTTATTGTTCAAAGATATTCCTTGATACTCAAACCGGAATATTCCTAATATCTTTTGATATTCGGAAATATTCTTTTAATATGTTAATATTCAAAAATATGTTATTATGATGATTTCATAAATGTGTTTTTAACACATTCAGAATTAATATGATAATATTTCGTATTAATATGGTAATTTTCGGAAATGTGTTTTTAACACATTTATTATGAAAATTCGGAATTAAATATTAATGTGTTTTTTTAACACATTTGATATTAATAAGCATATCTCTTGATTTAAATTAGTAAAGTATTTTATATGCTAGCTAATATTTGGTTATCAATATAAGAGAGATTTCGGTGATATTAATTGAATATTATTTGTAAAAATAACAAAACCGAAAATATGTATTTATTACATATCTTTGAGAATTTTCGGATTTTGGTAATTACTTAATATTCAAACTTCCTTAATCTATAAATACCGAAGTTTGCATTTTTAGCAAACTATCCTTAGAGCCAGGAAAACTTCATCTTTTTGTTGTTTCTGGTGGAGCCGTCTATCCGGAGAGGAAAGTACCCTAATTAGGCGAAATCTCTTACGACCGCTCGTTTAAAGACTTATGTGGGATCAAGAAGCTCTACATATACCGTTGGTGGAAAACTAGATAATTGCATTGTTATTTTAGTTTTCGATTATTGATTTGATTGACTAACGGTTGTTGAATATTTGATTGCACCTAGTTTGTTTATTCTTGAGAACATTCTCTTCTAATATAAGGCTCACTCAAACTAGATCAAAGATTTAACATTTCTATGGATCTAAGTTTTTCTAGATCTGTAAGATAGATTCATTGATTTGCCATTGTTAACAGACTCCGTTCTGCTCGACAAATCAATAAGGAATCAAGTTTGTTTTTGCAGGTTGTTACTTTGAAGATTAAATCGAAGATTGAAGATTTGAAGAATTTTATTCTTGTGTTTTGATATTGGTGTAACTTTCTGTGACTTGATTTTCCGGGATTAAAAGTTTGTTTATTTTCGATAAACATAAACCTTTCTAGATCAACAAGTTGTTTGTGATTTTATCATAAACCTTGTAATCAAGATTGATTATTTCGATAATCATTGTCTTGTTTGATCTTGTAACCGAGGAGCTTCGGATCTGGTAACGGGTCTTAAAAATAGAAGATTTGTAACTGTGCTTTTATCATATATTTCGGTATTGTGATTATAAAGTGAGTTTGGTTACCAAACAGTTTTGATCCTTTATTGTGTGGAATACGATCCAAAGGAATCTTGTCTTTCCAGTTGAAATATTGGTAGAAGAAGTTATTGTGAACCACTAAGAAGATATACTAGATTTAGTCCTAAAGAGAACGTATGTTCTGCTAGGATATCTAGTATCAAATATCTATTGAGAACTTCGGTTCTGCTAGATATTATCAAAACAAGAATACTGCTGAAGCTGAGTAATTAGGATTTTAGTTTACTTGGTATTGTCTACACGAAGTTGCAGGTTTACTTTTTGTAGCGTCTTTATTCATTGAGTATTCAAAACTGGACTAGGTCCCGAGGTTTTTCTACAAGATTGTAGTTTTCCTCGTTAACAAAATTCTGGTGTGTGCTTTACTTTATTTCCGCATTATAATTGTGTTTATATTATAATTAAAGTAAATACACTTGTACGTTAACTAGGCACTTGATATTTATCCTATAAGGTTTCGGTTATACCGTACCTATTATCAAGTGAACACTTTGTTGTAGTATTGTCTCGATTTCATATCCACAGACAATCACACAAAGTGTATTGGATTTCTCTTGACTTTGATATTCTCACATTGTTAGGCCAGTCCGGACTAACCCTATTTAAAGTGGACACCGTATTGAAATATTCCTTGAGTGATTGTTGCTCCAAGAGGTTTATACATGGTAGAGATTGAATAGATTGTGATCAAATAAAAAAGATTGTGGCGTATTTGGGTACCCTCGTCTTTTCAGATGAGTTCAAGTCTCTACATACCTTTTGTTGATGAAGTTCCACAAGCTCCCCTTAGTATTTCTTCGTCTTCAATCGATGAACTCCGCGAAGTCTAATGCTCAACTACACTTTCTATCCTAATCCGAGACTTAGCTATAAGTAGACTAGAAATCAAGACTTATAGTTTTGGCAACTAAACTTGACAAACAAGCTTGAGATAGCAACGCTTGCGAGTTCGACCGAGAAGTGCTCTAACAAAATATACCTTTCATTTAGATATGGGTAACCGTATCTGAAAAAGCGGGGGTCTAACAACCACACAAAATATTTCATTTAGGCAATCTGTATGGACTAACTCCGATATACTTCCAAGAGAATCAACTAGACAATTAGACTCAATCAAGGAAAATACATCCAAGAGTTATATCTCTGTTTCTCAATGTAATCAGCAAATCAAACAGATAGAAATCTGCGAACCTGTTTATTATGAGAAATAACTTGAACAGTACCAAAGACCAATGTTCAAGTGCCAATCAATTTATATCAAAAACCAAAGGTTGGATTATCTAATTGATTGAACTACGCACAACCTGTGATATTTCAATTATGTAGAAAATATAATGCGGAAAATAAATAACACAGACACCAGAAATTTTGTTAACGAGGAAACCGCAAATGCAGAAAAACCCTGGGACCTAGTCCTGAATTGAACACCACATTGTATTAAGCCGCTACAGATTCTAGCCTACTATAAGTTAACTTTGGACTGGAATGTAGTTGAACCCTAACCAATCTCACACTGATATACGGTACAGTCGCGTACCTTATGCCTCTGAATCCCAGCAGGACTCTACGCACTTGATTCCCTTAGCTGATCTCACCCACAACTAAGAGTTGCTATGACCCAAAGTCGAAGACTTGATAAACAAATCTGTCTAACACAGAAAAGTCTATTGAATAGATAAATTTGTCTCCCACAGAATACCTATGAGTTTTTGTTCCATCTTTTTATAAATCAAGGTGATCAGGAACCAATTGATACACCAAACTTATATTCCCGAAGAACAGCCTAGTAATATCAATCACCTCACAATGATCTTAACTGTATGGAAGAGGAACACGATATTGTGGAATCACAAACGATGAGACGAAGATTTTTGTTACTACTTTTTATCTTACATATCAGAGATTGAATCTCGAGCAGATAGTTGTTAGAGCATAGCTCGGTTGAACCCACCAAGCGTTGGTATGTCAAGTTTGGTTGTCATATTTTAGTGAATCAAAACTCATTTAAAGAGTCGCTTGATTATATTCTAGAGTCAACTTCGTATAGGTTAGCTTGAAAGTATTAGGATATGAGACATTACAAGTATTACGTGAAGACTTGAAGAATGTGAAGAAGTAAGGAGCTACAATGACGACATCATCCTTCCACTTGAGATTAGTAATATTTGACTTGAACTTTTTCATTCCCTAACGTATCTTTCAAGTCGTGCATATTGAAAACATAACTGCGAAGCCATGAATGATTATACTCTAATTAGACATAGTATTAAGGAATATAATATGAAGTATAACGCTTATCTTTTGAACTTCGTATATAAGACATCGACATAATCGTTTGAATGCTATTGTGATTATGTATGGGTATGAGTGAAGATTTCATCCTAGGAAACAATGTTATACATTTGTTTAAAGGAAGTAAATTCATGAACTTGTTTTGTGAATCGAAAGGGAAATCGCTAGGCTTATTGGTATTGTTATTCATTGCAAATCTTTTGAACCACCAATATGTGTGATTAGTATAACCACTCATGACTTGCTTATGTTCTTGGTAAAACTATTCACAAGGCCTGACTTTTGTATTGGTATGACTTTAATTAGTGAAACCGATCTTAAGTAATCACCTGAGATGGTATGATCGATTTAGTGTTATTGGTATGACCAACTCTAGGCAAAGGGTAACCGATCCTAGTAAGAGGTGCAACCAATCACAAAGGGGAATCGATCCTTATAAGAGGTGCAACAAGTTTCTAGATATTGGGAACAAATCCTATGAACATGTGCAACACGTTTTTAGATATTGGGAACTGATCCTATGGATATGTGTAACAAATTCAAGTTAGATACCATATATATGTGGGAACCGATCCTAGTACCTAGTCAACCAATTTTTGGTAACTAGCGTGACTAATTCTAGTACCAACATGGAAGGTAGAACCGAAACTTGTTTTGGTAGAACCGTTAAACCCATGATTGGTGATTTGATAAGATAATCAATCTCATAGTTCTTGGAAGTCAGATGAACCAATTCTAAACTTGTTTGGAAGTGTGGCAAATCGATTCCAAGATTGTAAGTATGAAAGAGGACTTACAAAGTAAAGATGTCGACATACTTTGAACATGTGCAGTAACGCTTATCTTTTATTGTTAAAAGACATTCCTTAATAACTAAAGGAAAAACCCCAGTTCGAAAATAAATTGAGAATCTTTAAGGTTTTTAATTTTATATATGGAAAATAAAAATTAGTAATGTGCATTTACTAATTGAAGATTTTCTAGTGAGATTTCGGTCAATATTTGGACAAAGCATTTCCAGGAATTATGGAAACCGAATTTGGAATATATTGCATATCTTGAGAATATTTTCGGTTTTGGAAATTCCTTGGTGTCCAAACTTCCTTGGTCTATAAATATCAAAGTTTGCATTTCGAGCAAACTAATCCTTAGAGCCAGCAAAACTACCTAGTTGTGTTGTTACTGGTGGAGCCGCCTATTCGGAGAGGAAAGTAACCTAATTAGGCGAAATCTCTTACGGCCGCTCAGTTAAAAGACTTCTTTGGGATTGAGAAGCTCTATTAGTACCGTTGGTGGGAAACTAGATAATTGCGGTTTATTATTAGTTTTCGATTGATTTGATTGACTATCGGTTGTTGAACTTTGATTGCACCTAGTTTGTTTATGCTTGAGAATCTTTTCTTCTGATATAAGATTCACTCAAACTAGATCAAAGTTTCGACGGGGATCTTTAGACTGTTTGTAGATCTAAAGACGTCTTCTGATAATCCTTTGTTAACAGACTCCGTTCTGTGTATGATTGATCACAAGAGATTCAAGTTGATTGTGTGCAAGTGTTTATTGAAGATCTAAGAAGATTTTAAGATGAAGAAGATTTCTGATTTGGGTTCATAATCTTTGGTGTGCACAAAACTTGTTTCGGTTAAAGAGGATCCAACTATAATCGGTTTATCTTTGTGATAGATTTGATTGATTAGTTGAGTAGATCGGCATCAATACAATTCTCTGTGATTCAAAGTATTGATTGCAAAATCTGAGCAATTACTTTGGTAGTTGTTATTGGATAGATCTAAGGACCTGACAAAGGAGTTTATTGAGATGAACGGAAGAGCCTTTTGTCGAACTCATATCACTTGGTTGAAAAGAGTTGTTACCAAACAGATTTGTTATTCCTTTACTGTTTGGAATAAGAACCAAAGGAATTGTTCCATGTGCATGACTTATTAACAAGTTGGAGGCACAGGGATACAGACGGAACTAGGTGAACTATAGGTTTAGTTGCTTGGTTTAACCTATACGAAGTTGGTTTGATTTTGTATAGCGGCTTAATCCTAAGAGTATTCAATTCCGGACAAGGTCCCGGGGTTTTTCTGCATTTGCGGTTTCCTCGTTAACAAAATCTTGTTGTGTCTTTTACTTTTCTATTTCCGCAATTATTATTGTTTTATTATAATTAGAAGTAAAATACACAAACGTTAATTCCTATTTACTTGATAGTAATCCTATTGTGTTTAGTTAAGTCCGAACCATTTATCAAGTAAACATACTTCGTTGTTGTATTGTCTCGATCTTATATCCATAGTCAATCATGCAAGTTATCTTGCTGTCGTATTGTCTCGATCTCGTATCCATAGACGATCACACGAAGTGTGAACCGATTAGTTGTATTGTCTCGACTCGGTCTATAGACAATCATTTTCGGAGAAAGGACTTATAGGTGGAAAAGTATTAGATTGAGATATATTTGGGTACCCTCGTCTTTTCAATAGTACTCAATACGATATAACAAGGTAAGATCAGAACACGCAACTACAGAGAAAATAGTTGGGTCTGGCTTCAGAATCCTAATGAAGTCTTTAAGTCGCTAACCTATAATGGTTTTAGAAAAACCTAGGTTAAAGGAGAATCGACTCTAGTCGCAACTAGTATCACACAGGAGGTGTGGGGATTAGGTTTCCCAGGTGCTAGAGTTCTCCCTTATATAGTCTTCAAATCAGGGTTTGCAATCAATGTTACCTTGGTAACAAAGCATTCAATATTCAACGTTAGATGAAAACCGGATTAGATTCAAGCTAATATCTTTCAACCGTTAGATCGAACTTAGCTTGTTACACACAAATGGAAAGTGACTTCATTTAGATATGGGTAACCGTACATAAACGTGTACACCTTGTTGGATCAACAATAGTTAACCGAAGTTAGCCATATGAACACTTTCATATCAACCTTGTTCATCTTAATCACAACTAGTTCAAATGACTCAAATGAAACTAGCTCTAGAGTTGTTCAATTGTTTATATTCTCATAGAAGTATACAAGACACAATTGAAGCAAAATCGATTTTGATTCACTCGAATCAATTCATGAACATTATAGCCACGGTTTGCAAAAGATTACATTCCTTATCATATAAATGTATTTGTTTATGAACAAACCGATTTTAGAACTTAACCCACTCAAGTATGCAAACGGGTACACATACCTAAGTAGCCGGACTTGGTCTGGGTTCGCTAGTATGCGAACGGGTACGCATACTGTCATACATGACCAAACTCAGTTGAATTCCCGGACTTGAGCTGTTAAGCTGGTACGCATACGGGTATGCATACTATGGTTCCCAGACTTGGAATAACTTGCAATAGTTAGCATACAAGTACGCATACTGTGTTATATTTAATCAATGGTTAATCATTCTAAACTCCATGTTAATCATTGAAACATTCTTGGAAGACGGGAATAGCTGTCTCACACAAACTATTAGCTTCAAAGCAATTTTCAAGTGATTAATAGATCAATACGAAACATTCCGAGTCTACATCAAATGACTATCTCACACAAATCATGTAAGATGTTACCAGGCAATTTTCACATGATCATCTTTTGACTTTCGTCAAGAATAAAAATTAACTTGGTTAAAGCAAAAGCTTACCAACATATATTTCGAGAAATATGTAAGCGAGTTAAACTCAGCTCGAAATATCAAATGTGTATAAAGTAAAGTCTATATAGCTATGCGACTTTTGTCTCAATAGGAGATAGAATAGAAATAAACTTCTTAGTGATAGATGCGTTCAAGTCTCCACATACCTTTTGTTGATGAAGTTCCACAAGATCCCCTTAGTAGTTCTTCGTCTTCGATCGATGAACGCCGTGAAGTCTAAAGCTCAACTACACATTTTATCCTAATTCGAGACATAGCTATAAGTAGACTAGAAATCAAGACTTATAGTTCTGGCAACTAAACTTGACAAACAAGCTTGAGATAGCAACTCTTGCGAGTTCGACCGAGCAGTGCTCTAACAATCTCCCCCTTTTTCAATTTTAGTGACAAAACTATCAATAAATATGGATTACAAAATAAATAAACTTTGTAGCTCTCAATCTAAAAGCTTGATTTCCTTGGTTCTTCAACATTACTCGAAATCTTCCTCACTTCCAAGTACTCCAGTGATTCTCAATGTGTTCAACTCAGCATCATAGTTGTTGAAGATCTGTAGCTATAACAATGAGAAAACAATTGTTTTCAATTATTGTTATATAATGTCATAGTATTATTACACAACATCAAAGTTCAATTGTATCACAACTTTGACAATAGTACTACGGTGATATGTATCACTCCTCCTTAGTCAATACTTCCATCTCATAATGAAAACCACTCCCCCTTACATAATGATCCGTAAATCATATGTATGTAGTGTGAACTACAAAATAATTCTTCCCTTGTTATCAATAAAAATTGGGAAAGGTACGAAAACTAACGGGATCATAATGAAATTCTCAAAGAGATTATTCATGACTAAAAGAGAACATATCAACATGGTTTCGATGATTTTACATATTCGAAACTTAGTGTATTCATCAAGGAGTTTATAAAGATACAAGATAACTCCAACAATATTCCACAACCGCACTCCCCACAAAGATTTGGCAATTAATCACAAGTTCAATTAAGAACTCTCCCCATAAAATGTCATTCCCAAAAGAACAACAAGAGCGACCTTACTTTTACAAGAAAAGAAGGATTTCGATACTTAACAGGAGTACAACTACTAGAAACAAATGTGGAATTGAAATAACACTATACTGGAACTTCAAGCTTTCATTGCCCAAAAGATATAGATAGATCCAGGGGCAAGGAAAAAGCTAGAAATCAAAACAACACCAATAGACTTCCGTAAGTATTGAAACGTAGCAGTATCTAGAGGTTTGATGAGAATATCAGCCAATTGTTGTTCGGAAGACACAAATTCCATGTTAATGATACCATTTTCCTAAAGATCTCTAATAAAATTATACCTGATGTCGATGTGCTTAGTTCTTCAGTGCTCAACATGATTCTCAGTGATGCGAATTGCACTTGAGTTATCACAAAAGATCTTCATTATGCCAGTGTCAATTCCATAATCAGCAAGCATTTGTTTCATCCATAGAAGTTGAGTACAACACGAACCTGCAATGATATATTCTGCTTCGCATGTTGACAGGGATTGTGAGTTTTATTTCTTGCTATGCCATGCCACAAGGTTCAATCCTACATAGTAAAACCCCCCGGATGTACTCTTTCTGTCTTCCACACATCCTGCCCAATCAGCATCTGAATAAGCAGTAAGACCAGTGTGTATCAAAAGTATAAGATAGACCATAACCTATAGTATGTTGAATGAATCGCATGATCCTTTTTGCAGCTGCAAGATGAGATTCCTTTGGGTTAGCCTGAAATCTAGCACAACAACCAACACTAAAAGCAATATCAGGTCTCGTAGTTGTAAGATATAAAAGACTTCCAATGATTGATCGATTAAGTTTCTGATCCACATTGACACCTTTCTCATCTCTATGCAGCTTACCAGTAGTGGACAGGAGTAAGTTTTGGAGTTGACTTCTCAAGACCGAACCTTTTTACAAGATCCCTGGCATATTTTCCTTGAGATAAGTAAATTCCATCCTTGTGTTGTTGAATTTGTAATCCTAACAAGAATTTTAATTCACCAACATTGCTCATCTCAAATTCCCTTCCAAGAGAGACTTGAAACTCTTTTGCAAGTTTCTCAGAGGTTGATCCATAGATGATATCATCTACATATATTTGAGTAATAACAACATCCTTCCCACTCCATTTGGTAAACAATGTTTTATCAGCACCGCCTCTCGAAAAAACTTTTCTAAAAAGAGAAGTGGTTAGTTTTTCGAACCAGGCGCGAACTGCTTGTTTTAATCCCATTTAATGCCTTTCTAAGCCTAAAGACATGATCTGGAAATTCTGAACTTTCAAATCCTTTAGATTGAGCAACATGACCTCTTCCTTTAGACATCCATTTAAGAATGCGGATTTTACGTCCATTTGAAATAGCTTAATCTTGAGAAAACAAGCATGAGCTAAAAGCAGTCTAATGGACTCATGGCGTGCTACAGGAGCAAAGGTCTCGTCAAAATCGATACCTTCAATATGTGAGTATCCCTGAGCAACAAGTTTAGCTTTGTTTCTGACAATTGTGCCAAATTCATCTGACTTGTCCTTGAATATCTGATAGACGCATTTATGTGTCTATTTTTGTACTAATTTTGGTATTTTATCCCTTTGTAGGTGTTTTT
>JAJJMB010007312.1:999656-1110975 GCA_023531105.1 Papaver atlanticum
TTAGTTTTGAATTTAAGTCTAAAGTTATCCTTCACAAGTTCGAGCAACGAATCTTTTTACCACTACAACAACCTTTGGAACAACTTTTACTGATTCTGGGATTTATTTGACTTTCACAATTGTCTCCATTGGAGGCAATTCAGCATGAGGGTCATCATGAAGGAAATCGCTCAGATCGTCAATGATAACATTTTCAAGTTCCATCATAACATGGGTTTTGAGATTGTATACTCGAAAACCACGACTGTCAGATGCATAACCAAGAAAAATACCTTCATCGCTTTTGGAATCAAATTTTCCTTTCTGTTCTCAATTTTTTAGAATGCAACACTTACTTCAAAACACTCCGAGATAATGTAAGTTGGGACTCTTACCGTACCACAACTTGTAAGGAGTATTTAGGGT
Source organism: Papaver atlanticum (assembly GCA_023531105.1). Taxonomy (NCBI): domain Eukaryota; kingdom Viridiplantae; phylum Streptophyta; class Magnoliopsida; order Ranunculales; family Papaveraceae; genus Papaver; species Papaver atlanticum. The sequence goes on from JAJJMB010007312.1 coordinate 1,000,062, forward strand.
TTTTGACCGTAGGTAGACACAGTTGATCAAATAACATGCTGTAAAAACAGCTTCTCCCCAAAACCTTAACGGTCAGTTCTTGTTATGGAGCATTACCCTTGCCATTTCCTGAATGTTCCTATTCTTCCTTTCTGCAACTCCATTGTCTTGGGGAGTAATGTGTGGTGAGTATTGTTGAATAATCCCAGTTTATCACAAAATTCAAACACTTTAGTGTCCTTGAATTCAGTTCCACGGTCGCTTCTAATTTTATTTAGTTTGCGACCCTGTTCGTTCTGGATTCTATTAACAATAATCTTGAATTCACCAAGAGTTTCATTCTTATGAGCTAAGAAGGCTACCCAAGTGAATTTGGTGTAATCATCTACCATAACTAAAGCATACTTCTTCATTTGGACCGAAGAGATCCATATGAATTAAATCAAGTGGAGCTTTAGTGAGAATATCTCGAGATGATTTATGTGGAACTTTTGTTTGTTTACCCTTTTGACAGGCACCACAGACACCTTCAATCTTAACATTGATTTTGGGAACACCTCTAACAAGCTCTTTGTTAATGATCTTAGTTAGAAGGCGGTAATTGATGTGACCAAAACGCTCATGTCAAAGATGTGTAGATTCCACCTTAGTCAAATTGCAACAATTATTAAACTAAGTATCCAACAGATAACAGTTATTTTTACCACGAGTTCCCTAAAAAATTGCTTTTCCAGTCTTGTCTACAATGTCACATCCATCCGCATTGAAGACAACTTTGTAACCTTTGTCACAAATTTGACTAACAGAAACAAGATTAGCAGTCATACCTTTAACGTACACGACATCATGGATTTCAGGAACGCCTTGTAGTTTGATCGTCCCCTTTTTTCTTATATAGCAACAACTCCCATCTCCGAATGTTACTGGATTTCCTTCAAAATCGCTCGAGTTCACAAACTAAGAAAGATCTCCAGTCATATGCCTGCTACATCCACTATCAAGGAACCATTGAAAGGGTGATGTTGATTTTAGAGAAAAATCTCCCATACTAACACTACTATCCCATTTGGGTTTTCTTGTTAGTTTTGTACACCTTTTTAGAGCAGTAAAGAGTTGTTCAGCTTTCTTGTGAAGATCACTAGCAACTTTTAAACTTTTTTTGAAGGATATACATGTATGTTGAAAATGATCACGAGAACCACAAAACATACACGTACCAACATCTTTAAAATCATCCGAGAACTTCTGAGTCACATTAGGTTTTACAAAGCCTAAACCTCGCTTATCTCCTGACTTATGACAATCCTTCAGGAAAGGATTAAAGGAGTTTTTCAGATCCATTGGAGATACTTTGAAAGACTTCAAATCCTTACTATTTGCAATTTCTGCAAGAAGATTAGTATTGATCCGGATTTGTTCATCCAATTTCTTTTGGAGATTAACTACCTCTTCAGAGTGTTCTCGAAGATCGGAGTTTTCCTTATCAGTCGTTGTTTTTCTCGACAAAGATTTTTGCTGATTTTCTCTAGATCAAGATACTCAACCTTATCGATAGTTTCTAGAACACACTCGGAGTTGAGTAGATCTAAACCTGGTGAAGCGTTTATAGAGACTTTACTGTCCATAGAGTCAGATTGCTACAAACACAGACTTATGAGGTCTTTAACGTGTTTGCCTGCTCTGATACCAATTGAAAAAGCGGGGGTCTAACAACCAAACTCCAATATAATTCCAAGAGAATAAACTAGACAGTCAGACTCAACCAAGGAAAGATATCCAAGAGTTATATCTCTTTCTCAAATCAATCAGCAAATCAGCAGGATGGAATCCGTGAACTGATTGGTATGAGAATAACTTGGACAGTATCAAAAACCAATGTCCAAGCGCCGATCAATTTCTATCCAACATACAAGGTCGGATTTACCAATTGATTGAACTACGTAAACCCTATGATATTTCAATTATATAGAAAATATAATGCAGAAAAGAAATAACACAGACACCATAAGTTTTGTTAACGAGGAAACCGCGATTGCAGAAAAACCCCGGGACCTAGTCCAGTTTTGAACTCTACTCTGTATTAAGCCGCTACAGACACTAGCCTACTATAAGTTAACTTCAGACTGGAATGTAGTTGATCCCTAACCAAGTCTCACACCGATTAAGGTACAGTCACGTTCCTTACGCCTCTGAATCCCAGCAGGGCTCTACGCACTTGATTCCCTTAGTTGATCTCACCCACAACTAAGAGTTGCTACGACCCAAAATCGAAGACTTATAAACAAATCTGTCTCCTACAGATAAGTCTATTCTGATAGATAAATCTGTCTCCCACAAAAATAACTATGAAGTTTTTGTTCCGTCTTTTAATAAATCAAGGTGAACAGGAACCAATTCATAATCCAGTCTTATATTCTCGAAGAACAACTTAGAAATATTAATCACCTCGCAATAACTTAACTATATGATAGTAGAAGAAGTTATTGTAGAATCACTAAGAATAAGACGAATAGCTTTGTGATTACTTTTTGTATCCTACTTATCGAAGATAAATCTCGAGCAAATCTTAAAGAAGATAGTACTCAATAAGATAGAACAAGTAAGATCAGAACACGCAACTAAAGAGAAAATAGTTGGGTCTGGCTTCACGAATCCCAAATGAAGTCTTCAAGTCGTTAACCTATAATGGTTTTGGAAAAACCTAGGTTAAAGGAGAATTGACTCTAGTCGCAGATAGGACACAGGAAAGTATCAAGATTAGGTTTTTCAGTTGCTAGAGTTCTCCTTTATATAGTCTTTCAAATCAGGGTTTTCTTTCAATTAAAGCTAGGATATGTTAGTAACAAAGCATTCAATATTCACCGTTAAATGAAAACCTGATTTAAGATTCAAGCTAAGTTTGCTTAAAACCAAAGCAATATCTCTTAACTTGGGAAACCGTACCTAAACGTGTATATTAAGTTGGCTCAATAATAGTTAATCGAAGTTAGCCATATGAACACTTTTGTCTTAACCACATTCATCTAACACTTCTAGATCAAATATGATGATCAATCAAACATGAAAGATAATCAAATGAATCTAATTGTGTTATTCATAGAGTTGTTCAATTGTATATTGATGAGTGCCAAATATTGCGTACTTCTACATCTTTTTATTGGCATTTAACTCATCTTTTGTGCTCTAATTCTCCATTTTATCCCAAATTCTGTATTTTTATTGTTTTCAAGAATAATTAATTTTACTAATTAATTTTATGTTTTTAGGTACTAAATAAAGCTTGGATGAATTGAGAAGCAAAAAGAGCAGGAAATTGGTGGCCAGGGGTGTAAAGGCAATGAGAAATTCCGAAAAATGTTGCGCAAAGAGCAGCTGCAATCCGCTTGCACTCATTCCGCAAGCCGCTTGCAAGAGATACGCTAATAGTGGGCTTGATATATTAGCTTTGAAGACATGGGCTTGGTTGAGAACCCAAAACCTAAACCCGTTTTCCAAACCCGGTTCATCAAATCTGATATACTCGTTCAACACCCAACAGATGTTTAAGATCCAACAACATCTCCGCTCGTTTCATCAAAGTTTGATGTCTGCGATGCACACGGTAACACCCCCTATTTCTTCCCCCATTCGATCAGAAACCAAAACCAAAACCATATCCATTTCTTCTGTTCATCCATCTCCCCGACCATCTCTGTTCACTGCCCTCATTCATCAAATCCATCTCCCCAACCATCTCTGCTCACAGCCACCAACACAGTTAAACTCTTAATCTCTATCTCTCTCAATCTCATCTTTTTCTTTATCAAGAACAGTAACCCTAGGAGCTAGGATTGAGAGAGATAAGACTAGGGTTTTGTTCAACAACTGGAAAATCAGTCTTGCAGGGTTAAATTGAAGATAAGAACTGACAGAAAACGCATTTTGGTGAGTTGGGTCCCTCTTAATTGTCGAATTGAAGAAGAATATGGAGAATTTTGTGTATAAATAGGGGTTGATGCTTTGTAATTGAACATCCAATTCTAGCTGGATCAATAATATAATTGTGTTTTAATCATCTTCATCATGTTCTAATTCCATCTGCTAAGGTTTAGATGAAACCCTTAATCATATGTTGAGATAATTCATGTTCTTGTTATTGTTCTTGCTGTGCTGTATTGATTTAGGAAGGATAGTTATCTAATGGATCAAATTAGCCTGTGATTAGTTGTACTGTAAGAAGACAACTAATACTAGGGGTGAGTTAGTGATATTAGTTGATAAATCTTCCATTGGAGACTTCTCTGGGAAGGAACAAGATTATAACTTGAATGAGTATTGCCTTAGCATAGGATTAGGAGGTGGATTCAACTGCCCTAGTACTCTTTAACCCTTGTTTACAAACTTTCCCCTTGCATCTTTGCTTACAATCTGTTTTACTACTTGATCACTGCCAAAATCTAGCCGTATCGGCAAACATAAACCCCCCCTTTGGTACTCTTGTTTGAATCAATATAGGAAGACTTAAAATCAACTCTACACCCACCTTGTCCCTGAGGATCGACTCGTACTTATCCTGTTTACAGACTCGACGTTGTATACTTGCAGTTAGTACAATTGTAAGTACTGTTTAAGACCTACCAAGTTTTTGGCGCCGCTGCCGGGGACTCGGTAGCGGTGTAATTGATTCTTTGGTTCCGTTTTACTGATTTTTAGTTTATTTCTTATATATATGTGTTAAATTATTGTGTTAGATTAGTGTTAGTTATAGTTTTAATTTTTCAGTCACTTGCATCATCATATATTTTGCATCTTGTCATTGCAATTTGAACCACTTCCTGCCATTGTAGTTATAGCTTAATTCTGTAACATACCTTTTCTATTTTCCTGCCACCTTTAGTATAACTCTGTAGAGTAATCCATTTGTTCATCCTGCATCTCATGTGTTAGCTTTTAGATAGCTTTTAGTTATTTGCATCTCTTTTGGTATTAACTTTCCCAGTTCTCTGCATTTGCAAACTATAGCCTGCCATTGTAGTTTAACTGTGTAAACTTTAATACATCTGTATATACACTGCATCATTGTCTTAAAGTTTCAACATAGTCCAGTATTTTGTTCAGCATATTAAAGTCTTCTGTTATTATTCCGTTGTAGTTTGCTATCATCTGTAGTTTTGCTGTTGTATTGTAGTTGAGTTAGTCCATTTGTTCTCATAATCTTCATCTGTAGGCTGTATATATGCTTCTTTAGATTTTATTTTTATTGTTATAAGTATAACTTTGCTGTAGCTCTTCATTTATCTGCATTCTTTCAGTTCTTTTTGTTAAGATTAGGCAACTTTGCATCATTATCTTGTAGTGTAACATAGTGTAACTTGTGCCATTTCAGGCCTTCTGTCATCATCATCTGTAGTTGTAGCTGTAATTTTGAATTTCAGTCATTCTCATAGACTGCATCTTGTTTCAGTTAGGGTAGCTGCACCATTATCTTATATTGTGTCCAGTTTAGTTGTATGTTCTTGTAGCTAGTTCTGTTATAGCTCAGGTTGTAAATTTGTTAGGTTTCTGCTATTTTTAGTTTTCTTAGAATATAGTTAAACCACCTGTATGTTTCCATCAGTAAGCTGTCATATAGGAATTTGCAAATATTTGTTTTGGTTAATTGTTCTTTGTCATCTTGTCATCCAGAACTTTCTGCACCTTTCATCGTGCTAGCGGACTCTTGCGTAGTAGTAGGTGTTACTTGGGTCTGCATCTTTTCATTCTTTTTGTTTACTATCATTGTCCTGCATCTGTAGTTTTTATAAGTTGCATTTAAGAATGTTTTAAAACTGTGGCTTCCATTTTCACTTAAATCATTTCTGTAGCTGTGAATAATTTAGCATAACGTCAATTTTGTAGCTTTTCATAACATTTGCACATGTAGGATAAGCAGTAAGGTAAGTGATTGTAGTGCAGATTTTGGTTCTGCAAGTTAAACACCAGTTTGAACATTCCCATCACCCTGCAATCTGTCTGCAATCTAACCTGTCAGTAATAACTTAATTTTTTCAACCAAACACATTAGTGTGGTTTGCAGCATTAGTCTTGCTGTAACATTGTAGCTGACAGTGGTAAAGAGGTTACTTTCATTGTTTCTTTGCTTTACCTGTACATTTCTGAGAACTGAGCTTCTCCTCTAAGTCACCAGGTACTTGTGAAGCTGAAATACAAATCAAGGAAAAGGAGCAGCGGAACTGGTTTATCGTGCCTATACCCGGTTTATACCGGCGGTATCGTTTTCGAAACCTGTTAACTGTCATGACTATGTGAATGCTATAACATATTTTCCCGCTAAAACTATTTGCTTTACATAGCCCTGTCAAAATCCCTGAAACACATTTTTGTGCATGATCCTGTGATATTTGAGCAGCACATATACTAGCTGAAATTTGTTATTTCTACGAGCATATCTCAGTCGCTGCAAATCTCTGTATCTATCTGCATATATGTGTGAATATGTTACCGCTTCCATAAGCATTGCCTCCCTGATTTGTGCATTGCTGCTTGACTGATTTGTACAGACATATCAATTTTGTGTGCATAGTTCCATGTATTAGCTTTCGATTCTCTTGAACTTTGTTTCCCTGAATTGTGATTCTCTTGGTTGTCTAAGTGCTGTAACATGATTGACTGATATATGCTAGGCTATGATTGTCACTTTCCGTGACCAAACAAACCGAGTAGTAAGAATTATCCAAGAGGACGTAGTCGACATACCCATTTCTGGAGTAGACAGCCCTGGCCAACCTGAGCCAATGGGGGAAGAATTGAATCAACCCCGTAGTCTAAAGGACTACATGTACCCAACAAGGGCAAGCCAGCCTTCTTGTATTGTCCTACCAGCTGCTGCTGGTCAGTTTGAACTTAAGGCAAGTACCATTCACATGCTCCCTGTGTTTAGAGGGGTTAATGCTGAAAACCCCTACCACCATGTTAGAGAGTTTGAAGAAATCTGTGGGACTCTGCGTTTCGACCAAATGCCGGAAGAGTCCCTCAAACTGAGACTCTTTCCTTTCTCTTTGAAAGAAAAAGCCAAGTCTTGGTTGTATGCCCTGCAACCACAGTCCATTAGAACATGGGATGATCTCACGAAATAATTTTTCAAAAAGTTCTTCCCAAACCATAAAACTGCGACAATTCGTCAAAGTATGAATAGTTTTGTGCAATTAGAAGGTGAGACCTTGGCCAAATATCTGGAGAGATTTAATGAATTGTTGCTCCAATGTCCTCACCATGGCTTTGAAAAATGGAGACTTGTGCAAATTTTGTATGAAGGTCTAGATGTCACTACCCGAACCACAGTTGAGTCAATGTGCAATGGTGCATTTATTGACAAAACTGCTGATGAGTCTTGGACTTTATTAATTGAAGTTGCTGAAAATACTCAGCAGTGGGAGTCCATTCGTGAACCTAGAAAGATGGTCCCAATAGCTAATGTCCATAGAGTTGAATCCGACTTTGAAGGAAATGCAAAGATTGCATCTTTGGCTAGGAGAGTAGAAGCGCTAGAGATGCAGAAGAATGTGAAACCTACTGCCCCTACTCTCCGTGACCAAATTGAAACAGACACTTGTGCTGCATGCCACAGTTTAGACCACCTAGTGGATAGTTGTCCAGACCTACAAGCATTTCATGAGTCTAGACTTGAACAGGCTAATGTTTTGTATCATAAGCAAGAGAACAATCCTTATTCTCAGACCTACAACCCAGGGTGGAGAAATCACCCTAACTTCTCTTGGTCTAAAGGGCCCGTACAATGGGGTACAACTAGTAATAACCAAGGATATTCATATCCTAGAAATCCCTAAGTACAAACATACACACAGTACCCTGTAGAGAAAAGGCCTAGTTTTGATGATGGTGCAAACCAAATGAATCAAAATCTTTTGCAATATCAGAAGTTAAATGACCAGAGGCTTGCGAGTTTAGAACTCTAATTGGGCCAAATCTGTGATGCACTTAATGAGAGGTAAAAGGGAAAACTCCCAAGTCAACCTCAAAAGAATCCTAAAAGTGCATTTCAGGCAAGTACGTCAACTTGCAATGGGCCCTCCCATGATCAAGTGAATGATGTCACCACTCTTCGTAATGGTAAAGTTGTTGATAATAATGTAGGTGTACCACAGTCAAGTGAGTCTAAATCAGACTCACAATTACACACAACACCACAGAAAACATCTAGTGTAGAAAAAGAATATGAGCATGATAGTGACTCTAAGAATTCTACTAATGTTAATGTTCCTTTACCATCTTCTGTGCCTGTTGCCCCATTCCCACAAAGGTTGGTGCAGCAAAAATGGGTTAACCAGTACAACGAGATATTGGAGATGTTTAAACGAGTTAACATAAACATCCATTTCTCGAAGCAATCAGGCAGATTCCCACCTATGCTAAGTTTTTGAAAGATCTGTGCACACAAAAGCGGAAGTGAAAAGACGAGGGTACCCAAATATACCTCAATCTAAAACTTTTCCACCTATAAGTCCTTTTCCGAAAGTGATTGTCTATGGACCGAGTCGAGACAATACAACTAATCGGTTCACACTTCGTGTGATCGTCTATGGATTCAAGATCGAGACAATACAACAACGAAGTATGTTTACTTGATAATAGGTTCGGACTTAACCAAACACTAGGGATTATCTATCAAGTAAAATAGGAATTAACGTTTATGTATTTTACTTCTAATTATAATAAAACAATTATAATTGCGGAAATAGAAAAGTAAAAGACACAACAAGATTTTGTTAACGAAGAAACCGCAAATGCAGAAAAACCCCGGGACCTAGTCCAGAATTGAATACTCTCAGAATTAAGCCGCTATACAAAATCAAACCAACTTCGTATAGTTGAGACCAAGCAACTAAACCTATAGTTCACCTAGTTCCCTCAGTATTCCCACGCCTCCAACTTGTAATAAGTCACCTGCTTGGAACAATTTCTTTGGTTCGTATTCCAAACAGTAAAGGAACAACAAATCTGTTCGGTAACAACTTTTTTCAAACAACGTGATATGAGTTTGACAAATGCTCTTCCGTTTAACCAATAAACTCCTTTGTCGGGTCCTTAGATTAATCTCTCAACAACTACCGAAGTAATTGTTAGACTATGCAATCAATACTATTAATCACAAGGAAGTGTATTGATGCCGATCTACTCAACTAATCAATCCAATCTATCACAAAGATAAACCGATTATAGTTGGATCCCTTTCCATCCGAAACAAGTATTGTGCACACCAAAGATTATGAACCCAAAAATTCTTCTTGTTTTCAAATCTTCTTTAATCTTCAATCAGCACATGCACACAATCAACTTGAATCTCTTGTGATTAATCACACACAGAACGGAGTCTGTTAACGTTGGATTATCACAAGACGTCTTTAGATCTACAAACAGTCTAAAGATCCCCGTCGAAACTTCGATCTAGTTTGAGTGAATCTTATATCAGAAGAAAAGATTCTCAAGCATAAACAAACTAGGTGCAATCAAGGTTCAACAACCGTTAGTCAATCAAATCAATCGAAAACTAATAATAAACCGCAATTATCTAGTTTACCACCAACGGTACTAATAGAGCTTCTCAATTCCAAAGAAGTCTTTAAACTGAGCGGCCGTAAGAGATTTCGCCTAATTAGGTTACTTTCCTCTCCGAATAGGCGGCTCCACCAATAACAACACAACTAGGTAGTTTTGCTGGCTCTGAGGATTAGTTTGCTCGAAATGCAAACTTCAATATTTATAGACAAGGAAGTTTGGACACCAAGGAATTTCCAAAACCGAATATTCTCAAAGATATGTAATAAACACAAAATCGGTTTTTATAATTCCTGGAAATGCACTGTCCAAATATTGACCGAAATCCCAATAGAAAAATCTATAATTAGTAAATGCACATTACTAATTATTATTTTCTAAAGATATGCATTTATTTGCTGGAGAATAAATAGCATATAAAAATTAAGAAACCTTAAATAAAATATTCTCAATTTATTTCGATCATGGGATCCTCCTTTAGCTATTAAGGAATATCTTTGAACAATTAATGATAAGAGTTACTGCATATGTTCAAAGTATGTTGACATCTTTACTTTGCAAGTCTTTTTTCATACTTACATTCTTGGAAACGATTTACCACACTTCTAAACAAGTTTAGAATTGGTTCTTCTGAATTCCAAGAACTATGTGATTGATTATCCTATCAAATCACCAATCATGGGTTTTACGGTTCTACCAAAAATAAGTTCGGTTCTACCTCCATGTGAGTACTGTGCATAGTCACGCTAGTTACCGAAATTCGGTTGACTAAGTACTAGGATCGGTTCCCCACAACTTATGGTAACTACCAGTATTCGGTTGCACATGTCCATAGGATCGGTTACCCCAAAACTACAAACTTGTTGCACATGTTCATAGGATCGGTTCCCCCATATACTAAAAACGTGTTTCACCTCTTACAGGGATCGATTCCCTCTTGTAAATTTGTTGCACCTCTTACTAGGATCGGTTCCCCAATGACTAGATAAAAGTTGCTATTTACAAGGTATCGATCATACCATCTTGAGTGATTACTTAAGATCGGTTTCACTAATAAAAGTCATACCAATACATAAGTCAGGCCTTGTGAATAGTTTTACCAAGATACATAAACAAGTTTATGAGCGGTTATACTAAACACACATATTGGTAATTCAAAATAGATTTGCATAATCATTTATCTTAACCGGAAGCAATTGAAACAAACATAGACATTATAGCGCCGCAATTGCACCGAAATTTTGTAAGCCTAAACAATTGATACCAAACAATAACGAAAGATAACAATAGTTTTTCTTAACCGGAAACAACTGAATCACAAACAAACATCCATACACAAATAATGGAATCAACATTAATTGTACCGAAATTTTGTTAAGCAAAAGCAATAAGGATATGAAAGAAAATCATGCTCTTCTTAAACAGGAAAACAATTAACTAACAAGATTGTTACCTCAAATTCCGCATCCTCTTCTCCAATATGTTTGTATCTTCTTCCAGGGAGAATTGATACCGAAATATCATTATGTTGTCATGCTTATGCAAAACAAAAAAATAACAACAACCAACCTTTACCAGAGAAAGGTTGAAAACCGGTTTTAACTAATGCAAGCAAAAGTTGAAACCTCGAAACACATATGCTTTTATGCTAAACCACAAGATTCAACATATTGTGACTTTTTCACATATTGTTTCTACCAGAACCCCTCATGATCCTTTGATAAATCCTACCAACATGGGCAAGAACTTAATCCCGCTAAATCAAAAAGTCACCCAAACCATAAGGGTTCACACATTATGAGATCGAATATCAAGGTAATAAAACCGAAATCAAACATCCCATAAACATACATAGCAATAAAATAAAGCATTCAAGCACAGGCTATGTAATCAAAAACTATCACAAGACATATTACAAAATAATAACTTTATTCATAATAATAAGATAGTTTTATTCATAAAAGACTTTACAATTATTGAAAGAAATCAAAAACTGAAGTCTATTTTTCTGGATTAAGTATTACAGCATATAACTTAATCTCTAATGGTGCTCTTGTTGTTCACCAAAGTTTCTTCAGTGTTCAAACTTTTGAAGCATTTCTCAAGAGACTTGTCTGCAACCACTTCCTGTTTTATGAGATCTTCAATTTGAAGCTTCAAGTCAGCAAGCTCACTTTTTGCCTCTTCTATTTTATCTTTTAGACCGTCTCGATCTTGAGCCACGGTAACAAGATTTCTTATGAGTTCTTCAAACTCATGCATAACATCACACATACCATATGTGGAAAACCACTTGGTAAAATCTGAATCATTGATAGAAAAGAGACATGTCTCTTCTTGGGATCTATCAGAAGAATGGTCTGACACGATTCTTGAGACAATTTTTCTTATTCTTTGTTTTGAAACGAATCCTTGACAATGTCTAACCTTTCGAGCTTCCCTTTAATTTCTCCTTGTAATACTGCGAGTTATAGGAGACATATTTAACATAAAACCTTACCAGGGAAGACAAAAGAAGATCTCTTCTTACATTAATAAGAATATATATTTGGTTCAGAAAAGCAGGGTTTCCGAAAATACCAAGTTATTTTTCTGAACTTCTCTTTTTTATTGAAAGGAAGATATTCTCTAAATATCTCTTAATACTGAAAATAGAAGCTACCATGAACCTGTGCCCTTAATTTTATGTGATTTTCCCATCCAATAATTATGAGCACGAAAGAGGATGAAAGTGCACATTATTGATACAACTAAGTTGTATCGGGGTAAGCTTTTTCTAGCTTACATCGAGCATTAGAACCAGGGTTCATGTTTCTCCTTAGGTATTTCTGCCCAAAATATTTTCTCCCAAAATAATGATCTTTTCTAACTCTAGAGATATGATCATGTGGAGAAGACGTACTGATGTGAGAATCTTCAGGGATAGTTAAATCTCTCTTAATTCTATCAATGAGATTTTCATAAGATTTTCTCATTCTAAGGATTTCCTTATGATGCACATCAGTAAGATTGTCTGAAACAATTATCGGAAGTTCTTGATTGTTTCTTTTGGCAGAGATTCTCTCTTTCCCTTTCTTCTGGAGTCGTTCTTCATCAAAACAAGAATTATTTCGATATGGATGAGGAGGAACCTTTTTCCAGAAGCGATTATCAACTCTTTCCTCTGTTGCTTTTGAGTTGATCTTATTGGGTAGTGGTATATTCTGTCTCTCTACTGAGGAATGGTCTTTCAATTTTTTAAGACAAGAAACTTCTTTTAATATTTTAACCACCATATTTTGAAGAAGTATAAGTTTCCTGTCGAGTGACTGAAAGTTGTATTCCTTAAGATCATGTTCACGGAATCGGTTCAAAGTTTCCTTTGGACAATATTTCGTCTAATCATCAGTAGATATAGAAGATGGTTTCTCATCCTCTTCTGACTTGATGTAGTTAGGCAGACTACCATCATCTTGATCTGTTTCAGATGCGACTAAACCGGTTTTATCACAGTCAGTAAAAGTCGAGCAAGGACTGTTAGTTTCCTCATTATCAGAAGAAATCACAACAACATCATTAGTCGGAGTAATAGGACTTGTCTCTTTAACTTGAGTGAGAGATTTACCCAGAGCTTCCAGTTTGACAGTGAGATCCATATTTTCTTTGGCTAAAAGATTTAGTTGAATATCTTTACCCCTGATCTCATGTTTAAGAAAATTTGACTCTGTCTTTAATATTAGCATTCTTGTAGACGGAGATTTAATTGGCTTTAGGAGTTTTACTAACTCTTTATCAGCATCTTCTTTTCCATCAGAGATAAATTCAGATGTTCTCTCAATTTTCGTAACTCCTGGATCATGAGTTAACAAAATAGGAAAATCTCCAACATTTGAGTATTCATACTCTTGCATAACGTTAACTGAATCAGACATAGATTCAATTTCTTATAGGTTGGATCGCACCAAACACAAATTGTTAGATCTTTTCGTGTTTGCCTGCTCTGATATCAATTGAAAAGACGAGGGTAACAAAATATACCTCAATCTAAAACTTTTCCAACTATAAGTCCTTTTCCGAAAGTGATTGTCTATGGACTGAATCGAGACAATACAACTAATCGGTTCACACTTCGTGTGATGGTCTATGGATTCAAGATCGAGACAATACAACAATGAAGTATGTTTACTTATAATAGGTTTGGACTTAACCAAACACTAGGGATTATCTATCAAGTAAAATAGGAATTAACGTTTGTGTAATTTACTTTAAATTATAATAAACACAATTATAATTGCGGAAAATAAAAGAAAATGACACATCAAGATTTTGTTAACGAGGAAACTGCAAATGCAGAAAAACCCCGGGACCTAGTCCAGAATTGAATACTCTCATAATTAAGCCGCTATACAAAATCAAACCAACTTCGTATAGTTGAGACCAAGCAACTAAACCTATAGTTCACCTAGTTTCCTCAGTATCCATGCACCTCCAACTTGCAGTAAGTCATGCACTTGGAACAATTCCTTTGGTTCGTATTCCAAACAGTAAAGGAACAACAAATCTGTTCAGTAACAACTCTTTTCAAACAAAATGATATGAGTTTGACAAAGGCTCTTCCGTTTAACCAATAAACTCCTTTGTCGGGTCCTTAGATCAATCTCTTAACAACCACCAAAGTAATTGTTAGACTATGCAATCAATACTATTAATCACAAAGAAGTATAATGATGCCGATCTACTCAACTAATAAATCTAATCTATCACAAGGATAAACTGATTATAGTTGGATCCCTTTCCAGCCGAAACAAGTTTTGTGCACACCAAAGATTATGAACCCAAAAAGTCTACTTGTCTTCAAATCTTCTTTAATCTTCAATCAGCACCTGCACACAATCAACTTGAATCTCTTGTGATCAATCACACACAGAACGGAGTCTGTTAACGTTGGATTATCACAAGACGTCTTTAGATCTACAAACAGTCTAAAGATCCCCGACGAAACTTCGATTTAGTTTGAGTAAATCTTATATAAGAAGAGAAGATTCTCAAGCATAAACAAACTAGGTGCAATCAAAGTTCAACAACCGTTAGCCAATCAAATCAATCGAAAACTAATAATAAACTACAATTATCTAGTTTCCCACCAACAGTACTAATAGAGCTTCTCAATCCCAAAGAAGTCTTTAAACTGAGCGGTCGTAAGAGATTTCGCCTAATTAGGTTACTTTCCTCTCCGAATAGGCGGTTCCACCAGTAAAAACACAACTAGGTAGTTTTGTTGGCTATGAGGATTAGTTTGCTCGAAATGCAAACTTCAATATTTATAGACAAGGAAGTTTGGACACCAAGGAATTTCAAAAACCGAATATTCTCAAAGATATGCAATAAACACAAAATCGGTTTTCATAATTCCTGGAAATGCACTGTCCAAATATTGACCGAAATAGAAAAATCTATAATTAGTAAATGCACATTACTAATTATTATTTTCTAAAGATATGCATTTATTTGCTGGAGAATAAATAGCATATAAAAATTAAGAAACCTTAAATAAAATATTCTCAATTTATTTCGATCCTGGGATCCTCCTTTAGCTATTAAGGAATATCTTTGAACAATTAATGATAAGAGTTACTGCACATGTTCAAAGTATGTTGACATCTTTACTTTGCAAGTCTTTTTTCATACTTACATTCTTGGAAACGATTTACCACACTTCTAAACAAGTTTAGAATTGGTTCGTCTGAATTCCAAGAACTATGTGATTGATTATCCTATCAAATCACCAATCATGGGTTTTACGGTTCTACCAAAAATAAGTTCGGTTCTACCTCCATTTGAGTACTGTGCATAGTCACGCTAGTTACCGAAATTCGGTTGACTAAGTACTAGGATCGGTTCCCCACAACTTATGGTAACTACCAGTATTCGGTTGACTAAGTACTATGTGATTGTCGTTGTAGCTCCATACTTCTTCACATTCTTCAAGTCTTCATGTAATACTTTTAAGTCTCATATCCTAACACTTTCAAGCTAACCTATACGAAGTTGACTCTAGTATATAATCAAGCGACTCTTTAAATGAGTTTTGATTCACTAAAATATGACAACCAAACTTGACATACCAATGCTCTGTGGGTCAACCAAGCTATGCTCTAACAGGAAGCTTCATGTGCACAAGCGTGCTTTTCTTACCGAACACGTAAGTTCGATAATTCAAAACAAGATTCCAACTAAGTTTAGAGACCCAGGTTGTCCAACAATCTCGTGCACCATAGGCGACCATATGGTCGAAAAGGCTTTACTAGACTTAGGAGCAAGTGTAAACTTATTGCCATACTCTGTGTATGTGCAGTTAGGTCTTGTGGAGCTGAAACCCACTCCTGTTACGCTACAATTAGCGGGCAAATCTGTTAAAATCCCTGGTGGTATTGTTGAAGATGTGTTAATCAAGGTTGATAAATTTTTCTTTCCTGTGGACTTCATTATGTTAGATACTCAACCTGTACAAAATCCAGATAATCACATTCCTGTCATTTTAGGACGTCCTTTCTTGGCAACGTCAAATGCTATCATAAAGTGTCGTAATGGAGTGTTGAAATTGTCTTTCGGTAACATGACTGTAGAACTGAATGTTTTCAATATTAGTCAACAACCCATGGATTGTGATGATGCTGAATTGCATGCGATTAACATGATCGAGAGTCTGATCCAAGACTCATTGCCTGACATATTATCTGTGGACCCTTTGCAAGCATGTTTAGATAACATTGACTTAGATCATTTTGATTCTGAGTACATTAGTGAAGTGCACTCTTTGCTTGAATATGTACCACCCATGGATATTGCTAAATGGCAGACTGTTGTGGAACCACTTCCACTCTCTGATTCCAAATCTGCCCCATCTATTGTCGAACCACCTAAGCTTGATTTGAAACCATTGCCTGATACTTTGAAGTATGCTTTCTTAGGTTCTTCTGATACTTTTCCTATAATTATTGCATCATGTTTAAACACGAAACATGAAAGAAAACTGTTAGAAGTGCTTAAAGAACATAAAGAGGCCTTAGGATGGTCCATCTCAGACCTTAAAGGTATAAGTCCCACAATTTGCATACATCATATAAATCTTGAAGAAAACACTAAACCATCTAGGGAAATGCAAAGGAGACTTAACCCCAACATGAGAGATGTTGTTAAAGGTGAGATTCTGAAATTGCTTGATGCAGGTATCATATACCCAATTCCAGATAGCAAATGGGTCAATCCCATCCAAGTTGTACCCAAAAATTCTGGCATAACTATAGTTCAAAATGAAATGAATGAGTTAGTCCCCACTCGTGTAACCACAGGGTGGCGAGTCTGCATTGACTATAGGAAGTTGAACACAGTAACAAGGAAAAACCACTTTCCCCTTCCCTTCATTGACTAAATACTAGAAAGGTTGGCGAGACATAGTCACTATTATTTCTTAGATGGCTATTCGGATTATTACCAGATTCATATAGCACCCAAAGACAAACCAAAGACCACATTTACCTGTCCTTATGGTACATTTGCTTATCGTCGCATGCCTTTTAGGTTGTGTAATGCACCTGCTACTTTTCAACGTTGCATGATGAGCATTTTTTCTGACATGGTAGATAAATTTCTTGAAATTTTCATGGATGATTTTTCTGTCTTTGGGTCTTCCTTTGATGAATGTTTGCATCATCTTACTCTTGTGTTGATTCGATGTAAAGAAAAGAATTTGGTTTTAAACTGGGAAAAATGTCATTTCATGGTTAATATAGGCATCGTCCTAGGGCATATCATCTCTGAAAAAGGCATAGAAGTAAATAAAGCCAAGGTTGATCTCATTCAACACTTGCCACAACCTCGCTCTGTGAGGGAAATAAGGTCATTCTTAGGCCACGCCGGTTTTTACCGGTGGTTCATCAAAGACTTTAGTAAAATTTCAAGACCCTTGTGTAGTCTTCTTGCAAAGGATGTTGCATTTGTCTTTGATGATGCTTGTAAGGAAGCATGTGATCAATTGAAAGCTCTTCTCACATCCTCCCCTATAGTCTGACCACCTGATTGGACTTTACCATTTGAAATTATGTGTGATGCATCTGACTATGTTGTAGGAGCTGTTTTAGGTGAACGAATAAACAAACTCCCTTATGTGATCTACTATGCTAGTAAAACACTTAATGATGCTCAACTAAATTATTCAACAACTGAGAAAGAATTACTAGCCGTTGTGTTTGCATTGGATAAGTTTAGATCTTATTTGATAGGATCTAAAGTCATCATATATTCTGACCATGCTGCATTGAAATATCTTTTGTCTAAAAAAGATGCTAAAGCTTTTCCAATTCGATGGATACTCTTGTTACAAGAGTTCAATCTCGAAATTCGAGATAAGAAAGGGTCTGAAAATGTTGTTGCTGATCACTTGTCTAGGTTGAATGTTGAATCTGTTGATGAATCATTATCTATTAGTGAATCATTCCCTGACGAACAATTGATGCTTGTATCATAAATGCCTTGGTTTGCTGATATTGTTAACTACCTTGCTACAGGTAGAATGCCTTTGCATTAGTCTAGACAAGACCGTTCTAAATTCTTGGTTGAAGTGAAATATTTCTTTTGGGATGACCCATACTTGTTTAAATACTGCCCAGACCAACTCATTAGGAGATGTGTCCCCAATTCGGAGCAAAGAGATGTCATCTCTTTCTGCCATGACCATGCATGTGGAGACCATTTTAGTGCCAAGAAAACTGCTGCAAAAATCTTGCAGAGTGGGTTCTATTGGCCATCGTTATTCAAAGATAGTCATGCATTTTGTGTTGCTTGTGAACGGTGTCAGAAATTAGGGAGTATCTCAAGAAGAAACATGCTGCCCTTACAACCTATTTTGATTGTTGAATTGTTTGATGTATAGGGTATTGATTTCATGGGTTCTTTCCCTAATTCTGAAGGTAAGTTGTATATTCTTGTTGCTGTTGATTATGTTTCTAAGTGGGTAGAAGCCATTGCATCCAAAACCAATGACCATAAAGTAGTTATTTCTTTCCTAAAAGAAAACATCTTTTCTCGTTTTGGAACACCTATGGCAATAATCAGTGATGGTGGTTCCCATTTTGCAATAGACCTTTTGAATCACTTATGCGCAAGTATGGAATCACTCACAAGGTAGCAACACCAAACCATCCTCATACCAGTGGCCAAGTAGAAGTTTCTAATAGGGAAATTAAGCATATTCTTGAAAAGACTGTTAATCCTACTAGGAAAGATTGGTCTTTACGTTTAAATGATGCTTTGTGGGCCTATAGAACTGCATACAAAACTCCTACTGACATGTCCCCTTATAGACTTGTGTAAGGTAAAGCTTGTCATCTACCTGTAGAGTTAGAACATCGAGCATATTGGGATGTTAAGAAATTGAACTTTGATCTTGATAAAGTTGGTACCCAAAGGAAACTTCAACTCAATGAGTTAGAAGAATTGAGAAATGACGCATATGATAGTGCCAAAATGTACAAACATAGAATGAAAGTGTTTCATGACAAGCGCATTTTGCGCAAGTCTTTCACACCTGGTCAAAAAGTTTTATACAACACTCGTCTGCATCTTTTTCCATGAAAGTTACGTTCTCGATGGTCAGGTCCATTATTGGTACGTACTGTTTTCCCTCATGTAGTTGTTGAAATCGAAAATACAGCAAACAAGAACATCTTCAAGGTCAATGGTCAGAGATTGAAACCATTTATGGAGCCTCTTCCAACAGAGGTTGAGACCACTGACTTGGAAGACCCCGTCTATGTGGACTAAACTGGTTCACCTGTGTACATACATATGGATTAAAACTCCATTTTCTTCCCCTTTTCTTTCTTTCTGTATAGTTTTTATGTGTGCTAACCAAACTTTTTGTCTTATCGCTCTTGATGTTTGCTTTCAAAGCATTCATCCATTTCTGGTTTAGCACCATCTTTTTTGCATCTGGTGATCTCTTTCCTTTAAATCTACTATGCATTATTCTCCTGGTATGTTGTTGTAATTCTGCTCATATGTTGAAACATTGAGGACAATGTTCGATTTAGGTTTGGGGGAGTATTTTGCATATGAGTTTTTAGTCTTTTGCATTAAAAAAAAAATATTCAAAATATTCTTGTAAAATTTTTCATAAAACCTCTAACTTGTAGAGATTTTAGAGTCACTAGCATGCTTCTAGCTATGTTTATATAGATAGTCTGGCTGAAATAACTGAAATTTGAAGAACTAGAGAACACAATCGGGTTTCTTAGTTGTTAGAGCATTAAAGTCGGATTTAACCATGTCGGTGGGCAAATTAGGTGCAGCAAAGATATTTGGTATTAGAGTTGTGATCACCTTTAGTGGAGACTATCTATTTTTACATCAAGCGAGGCACCGACCTTCATTTTTTTGTGACTATCTAAAAAGTCCTTTTAGAGTGTATGTCACCGTATGTCAATTCCGGGTAGGACTGGTGAGCTACCCAACTTCGCACCAATTTCAGCACTATTTTTGATCTCTTGAGTGCTAATTCCATCAATCATGAGGATGACGTTTAAAGATGAAAACTCCTTCTTGTAGTTTGATTTGCAGTTAGCATCACTCTCTCTCTCTCGACAACATCAACAGATCCATAGAAATACATCATCATCAACGAGCAGAGTAACGCCAGATTCTATGAAGAATGATTGAAATAGTCCGAGGTTTACATGCAACAATACAAGGAAGAGTAACAATTCATATACAGAGTGAAGATACAGTACAAAGATTGAAGACTTATCTTACAAGAGCAAAGAAAATCAAAGAAGATGAGAGTTATTGAAGTTCACGAAATCAAAACAATACAAGTTGTGAAGAATTGAATCATAAAGTCCTTCATCCATGGATTTAGTAGTTTCATTATTTATTTTGTTTTCAGGTTGTATTTTATTAATCAAAAAATAATAATAATCCAAAATCAGAAAAATAAAAAAATAAAAAATAAACTAAGGGCAAAGTCGTCATCATGCTAGGCCCTTGGTGTTAATAAAAATAAATAAATAATAATAATAATAATAGAAAAAAAAATCTATTATTGTAGTTTATTTTTAGTTGTTTAATATAAAGAAGAAGAATTCAAAAAGAAATTTCAATCAACAAGGAAATTGAAGAGAAGAATCAGAACTTGTCAAGGTTCTATGAAGTTCAGAAGTTCATCATCAACAGTTGAAGACCGAAGATTGAAGACGAAGACGTTTCTATGGATGCTGTGAGAGTGGTGTTGACTGCCGATCGGATGTGAAGGTAAGTGAGTACTCCCATCCTTGCTAATGGTTGATTTCCTTTCTTAGAGATCATCAGAAAAAGATTCTTTTTGTCCACGATTCTGTGGAGTCTTCAGAAATTATTTCGGAAGGTTCTCCTTCCCACCATTCAACGTGTGCGGGATTTCTCTCTTTATTCCTGCCTGCACATATGAGAGACTAAAAAAGCGGTCTTTTTGAGTGCAATTGTCATAAAACCCTATTAGTGAGGCAGAAATCGAGGCTTGTGATCACTCTCGAACCCGAATTCTTTCATATGGTATGGTTATTTCTCGCTCAACTCTTGAGGATGGGAATGCGTTCTTTGGTATTTCTAACTTCTTATTACTAGCATGCAGAAACTTTATGTCCTCATAGCTCCTTGGATGCTTAGGACTCTGATATGCTCTGAAGTTGGAGAAGGTTTTGTGTGTACACCTCTGGTAAACCCTCACGAGACTATAACTCGTCCACTAGGGACACCTAGGCGTTTAAAGGCTTATTGCATTCGCTAAATGCAATCGAGAGACCAGTGACAGTGGTATAGTTAGGATTTCCTTAGTTTTGTTTCACTTGAGGACAGGTAAAATTCAGGTTTGGGGGTATTTGATGAGTGCCAAATTTTGCGTATTTCTACATCTTTTTATTGGCATTTAACTCATCTTTTGTGCTCTAATTCTCTATTTTATCCCAAATTCTGTATTTTTATTGTTTTCAAGAATAATTACTTTTACTAATTAATTTTATGTTTTTAGGTACTAAATAAAGCTTGGATGAATTGAGAAACCAAAAGAGCGGGACATTGGTGGCCAGGGGAGTAAAGGCAATGAGAAATTCTGAAAAATGTTGCGCAAAGAGCAGCTGCAATCCGCTTGCACTCATTCCGCAAGTCGCTTGCAAGAGATACGCTAGCAGTGGGCTTGATATATTAGCTTTGAAGACATGGGCTTGGGAGAGAACCCAAAACCAAACCCGTTTTCCAAACCCGGTTAATCAAATCTGATATACTCGTTCAACACCCAACAGATGTTTAAGATCCAACAGCATCTCCGCTCGTTGCATCAAAGTTTGATGTCTTCGCTCCACATGGTAACACCCCCTATTTCTTCCCCCATTCGATCAAAAACCAAAACCATCTCCATTTCTTCTCTTTATCCATCTACCCGACCATC
The DNA here is from genome assembly GCA_023531105.1 of Papaver atlanticum. Classification (NCBI taxonomy): domain Eukaryota; kingdom Viridiplantae; phylum Streptophyta; class Magnoliopsida; order Ranunculales; family Papaveraceae; genus Papaver; species Papaver atlanticum. Next base: position 1,022,053 of record JAJJMB010007312.1, read on the forward strand.
TTTGCTCACAACCACCAACACAGTTAAACTCTTAATCTCTATCTCTCTTAATCTTATCTTTTTCTTTATCAAGAACAGTAACCCTAGGAGCTAGGATTGAGAGAGATAAGACTAAGGTTTTGTTCAACAACTGGAAAATCAGTCTTGCATAGTTAAATTGAAGATAAGAACTATCAAAAAACGCGTTTTGGTGAGTTGGGTCCCTCTTAATTGTCGAATTGAAAAAGAATATGGAGAATTTTGTGTATAAATAGGGGTTGATGCTTTGTAATTGAACATCCAATTCTAGCTGGATCAATAATATAATTGTGTTTTAATCATCTTCATCATGTTCTAATTCCATCTGCTAGGGTTTACATGAAACCCTTAATCATATGTTGAGATAATTCATGTTCTTGTTATTGTTCTTGTTATTGTTCTTGTTGTGCTGCATTGATTTAGGAAGGATAGTTAGCTAATGGATCAAATTAGCCTGTGATTAGTTGTACTGTAAGAAGACAACTAATACTAGGGGTGAGTTAGTGATATTAGTTGATAAATCATCCATTGGAGACTTCTCTGGGAAGGAACAAGAATATAACTTGAATGAGTATTACCTTAGCATAGGATTAGGAGGTGGATTCAACTGCCCTAGTACTCTTTAACCCTTTTTTACAAACTTTCCCCTTGCATCTTTGCTTAAAATCTGTTTTACTACTTGATCACTGCCAAAATCTAGCCGTATCGGCAAACATAAACCCCCCTTTGGTACTCTTGTTTGAATCAGTATAGGAAGACTTAGAATCAACTCTACACCTACCTTGTCCCTGAGGATCGACTCGTACTTACCCTGTTTACACACTCGACGCTATATACTTGCAGTTAATACAATTATAGGTACTGTTTAAGACCTACCATATATGTCTCATAGAAGTATATAACAACCAATTGAAACAAAATCGAATTGATTCGTAATCGTACAAAGTACTTATACCGAAATCAATTCATGAACATTAAGCCACGGTTTGCTAAGATTGCATTCCTTATTTTATTAATGTATTTGTTCATGAGTATGAAAACATACTTAACCGATTTTAGAACTTTAACCACTAAGTTAGCAAACGGGTACGCAAACTATAGCTTCTGTACTTTGGTCTTGTCCAGCAGTTTGCAAACAGGTATGCATACTGTTGTCCCGGACCTAACTCGGGTAGAACCGTATGTATACTGGTATGAAAACTTGATTCCCGGACTTTAACAGTTAAAACCGGTCGCATACTGGTATGCAAACAAGATTTCCGGACCTGAATCATACCAAAATAGTTTGCATACTGGTATGCATACTGTGTTGTATCCAGAGAAAGGTTAATTGTTCTAAACTCCCATTTCAATCATTGAAACATCCTTAGAAGACGACAATGGTTGTCTCACACAAACCATTAGCTTATAAGTAATTTCCAAGTGATTGAATGATCAATACGAAACTTTCTGAGTCGACATCAAATGATTGTCTCACACAAATCATGTAAAATGTTTCAAGGCAATTTTCACATGATCATCTTTTGACTTATTATTTAGTTTCAAATAAATATATTGTTTCCAACTAAACTCGTCAAGAATAATGATGAACGTAGCTAAAGCAAAAAGCTTTCAACTCGTATTTTAAGAAATAGATAAGAGAGATAAACTCGGCTCGAAATATCAAATGTGTATAATATAAAAGTCTATACAGCTATACGACTTAGCCACATTAGGAGATAGAATAGAATAGACTTCTGAGTGATAGATAAGTTTTAGTCTCCACATAGCTTTTGTTGATGAAGTTCCTCCAAGATCTCCTCAGTAGATCTTCGTCTCAAATCGATAAACGCCGTGTAGTCTAAAGCTCAACTACACATTCTATCACAATCCGAGACATAGCTATAAGTAGACTAGAAATCAAGACTTATAGTTTTGATCACCTAAACTTGACAAACAAGCTTGAGATAGCAACGCGAGTTCGACCGAGCAGTGCTCTTACAAGAAATAAATGCTTTTGATAAAATTTAAATCCTTAGTGTGAATGCAAGATATTGCAGACATTTTGGAGGAAATACAAATAGTACGTAAAATAGGGAAATTGAAATAAAAGTGGTGAAGCACTTAAGCTGTGATAGCTTTAAGCCACTTTCCATGTATGACTACCCCAGTGGGTGTGTCGGTGTTGACGAGCTTATAATATCCACCTAATATGGCTTCAGTAACCAAGTAAGATTTTTTTACAGGGGAGGTGGTAATTTTCTCAATAGTGTCACCCACTTGAAAATAGTTGGGTTTTGGTATCTCAGGTTGACGTTCCTTCAGGATGATTGGGTTACCAACTCCTTTGCCTTCAGTAGAAATGACTCTTAGACATCTAACAAACTTCTGAAAAAGATTAGCTTCCCATTCGCATCGTCGAGACAGTATGGGTTTGATAGCCGGTTCAAGTCCCCACGTCTTGACAAGTTGCGGGATAGATGGCTGCGATGAGATCTGTGGAATAGAACTTACTTGTGATGGCGATCCAAGAGTGCATAACTTTATCCTTTCTTCAAGCATTGAATCTGTATCTAGACCAGATTTTTTTTGGGGTGAGTGGATGGTGGGGCCCTTTGACTCATTAGTATTACCAGATGGATTCCTAAATGGTGATTTCTGTAGTAGGGATGCGTCGAACTTGGCTTTGCTGGAATGAATCCATGGGCGGCCGAGGACCATATCATAACTTATATTCTCTCTGATAATCTGAAACACATCGTTTGTAGCGATGTCTCCTATGTTTATTTCAAGGGTGACATGGTCGTAGGCATTTCTAGATCTTCTTTCGGGATCTTTGATCACAGTAGTTACGTGCACAGCTTCGTGTCTGGAGATTCCTGCGGCTCGCAAAGCTTTGATGGTGATAATATTGACATTAGATCCAACATTGATAAGTGTTTCCTTGAATTCAACATGCCTGACGTGGGTATTCGTAAGAATTCCCCAGTCGGGCTTCTTGTTATTCTCGTCCTCGACTTTGGAAGCAGGCTTGTATGGGGTTACGGTTTTTTCGGCAAAAAGTAGGCGCTTACCAGAGGTGACTTGGTTAAGAGATGTGAAAATATCTTTACGTTGGACTTTTGAGAGGCGGAGAATTTTGCACATGCATTCCGTCAAATTATGAACCATCATGATTGATGGATTCTCTAGAAAGAGTGAAATTTCTGACAGTGAGTGGATCTCTGTGAATGCCTTCAATCCCCAGGTGCAATTATCCTGAGTCTATCTTTTCCTTAAAGACGCGCTTCAAACTGTTGCATTCGCTGGTAGGGTGGTTGATGAACCTATGGAAGCGGCAATATTTTGGATCTAACATGTCCTCATCAGTAGGTGGGTGTCACGTATGAGGTAATTTGATAGCTCCATCTTGTATCTAGAATTTTAGCAACTCGAGAACCTCTTCCATACGAAAGGGAAAATCTAGAAATGTTGAATCTGACTTCATTGGTGGTTGTTATCGCGCATCTTTGGGTGGACCTTGGGTAGGGTGTGCCGAATTCTGGTCAGGTGCCAGGGGGGACATGGCGCACTTTGTTCATGCAGTTTGCTAAGGCGCGACTTTTCTCTTAGGCACCTCGTTGGTAACAGCGTCAATGGACGGTTGAACCAAGTACCGTTTGTTGATTAAACGCCTATTTCCAAGGGTGTCGCGGTTTTCATCTTTGACCGTTCTTGTTCTTTTGAGTAACGCTAGAGCGGTGGTGGACGATCACTTGGCCGCCTCGTGTAACTCCAAGAAAGTTTGGAAACGTAAATTTTCAAGTGAAGCGCGATACACAAGGATCATACTGTTAATTCATGACTCCACTAACTTCTGCTTTGTTATGTTCGGGTCGTGGCAATCAAGGGTTTGGATTCTGAATCTCTTGACATAGTCATTGGGATGCTCATTGTTGCGCTGAAACATTCTTCCCCGGTCCGAAAATATGATTTGTTCGGAGACGAAGAAATACTTCCGATAGAAGGCGCTCACCATATCGGACCAACTAGAGATGTTATTCGAGGCGAGATTTTTGTACCAGGTGTAAGCTATTCCGGTGAGTGACTTGAAGAATTCTTTGAATCTAAGCACCTGGTGGTATTCATGCACTCCTAAAGTTTCCAGAAATTGAGAGATGTGTTCCTGTGCATTACCTGCTCCATCATAAAGAGAAAAGGTAGGTGATATGTATCCCATTGATATATGGGCTCTTTGGATATCCTCCGTGTATGGCGTCTGGTGGTGGTGAAATAGAGACGATACCTCTTTTCCACGATTCTACAGGAGTTTCTCCAAATCTTGTCGAGTAATGAAATTCTTATGTTGAATGTTCTCTGGTACACCGGCACGGACACCGTATTCTCGAGGTTGCTCCCTTGAGTTGTTGACTCTAGCAGTATATCCAGAGATGTTTTGTGCCTGTTCTACTTGAGCTTGGCGTTGTTCTGGAGTTAGTTGCGCCATTAAATTTTTGAGGCACGTAAGAACTTCCATCTGAGTAGTCGCCATTGTTGCTTGCGTCTTGGCTAGGTCATTCTGTCTCAGCATCAACTCTACCATGCTTAGGGGTTCTTCCTCGTTTCTGACGTCTTCGGTGTTGACCGTTAGTAAAAGGAGTAGTGTTATTTTCCGGAGTCATATTCTGAGAGGGGTTCTCAGAATTTGCGTCATTGATGTTACTGGAACTGGGATCAACCCTTGTACCATATCTAAGCTCTACCATGTTTTCAAAAGGTTGAAGAACTGATTTTCAACTGGATGAAGAATCTGATTTTGTGACCGAGAGGTTGATCTCCACCTGTGGTCGCCAATTGTTAGTACCTAAAAATTACTTCAAGGAAAAACAAATGCACCGCTGTGGTACTTTTTTTTTAGGTTCGAAAATCAAAATCAAACAGGACAAGCCTAAACTACGATAGTAGTCATTCCGTCCTTCTTCGCTCACGAGGAGAGGAAGATGGGTTGATCTTAGGGGAGAAAATTGCAATGGTATTAATTGTGTGTGTTTTGTATTGAAAACTATGAAGAATAACAGAGCTTTTTAGGGTATGATAGCTTATTTTATCTTCTGAGTAGGCTAAGCAGCCTATTTATATTAGTTTGGAATATACACTACCTTTCTCGTAAGTAGTGGAGGTCGTGAGATTGTGGAGAGATGGAGAACATGGAGAGGATAGGGATGAGGTGAGATAATTTAGGGAAGTTTCTGGAAAATCCTTTTTTACCGTAGCCCTTATCTCTCCAACAGCTATAACTGTCACACTACTTTAACTTTCACATGGGGTGTTGCCACGCCGCATGTTTCCGTAGACCACCAGACTAATACCCCTTGAAGGATCCCCCCATGTGACGTATTTTGATGTTTCTTAGGTATTTCAAATGAGCTATGAATATCATCTTATTTTGTCTAAATCGTAGCCATTGATATGTCATATGCCTTATAGGCATGTTGAACCGTATTTAGGTGAAGTTGTTGTGAAAACAGCTTGGCCAAGGCCAACTGAGGTATCGCAGAATGCTTATGGCCTATTGAGGCGCCAGAAGATGGCTTGGCGCTTTGGTAGCTGATTAAGATGCTATAATTTAGCATGGCGTGCTAGTGGCGTAAAAGTGGCATAGCATGTCCTACTTTCTGCCACAGCTAAGATGGAGAGAAATATTCCAGGCCATAATCTTCACGTGAGATATTGGAGTGCTAAATATTTGTATGGCCTTTGGCATGATATGCTCATGGCTTATTTATGGCGATAAAATAGCAAGTGGCATAGTGGCCTATAATGGCGTTATCATGGCTCGCGGTGGCGTTATAATTGGCCTAATGAGCTGAGATCTAAAAGATGGCTCAATGACCTTGGCCTTTGCCGCCACAACTAAAATTATATCTAGTTGGAGTTGTTGACGCGAGGTGGTATGGTGGCTTAATTCCATGTTAGGGTTTGGAACACTATGGCCTTTTATGGCGCGCTGGCTAGGTAAGTTGCGGTTTTGTAACAACTTAATGTGTTTTTCCTTGGCTACGATAGATGGGAGAGGAATGGTGGGGCCATAACATAGCTATGAGTTTAATAAGCTAAGACATGATCTATGGGAGCTGTGAAAGCATATCTTTGATCCAAAAGTGGCACGTGGCATGTTATGGACCCGTGGTGGCGCTGGCAAGCCGCGGCCTTAGAAGTGGCGCGTTATGTCCAAGGTTATCACGCCAAAATAGTCGGATCTCACCCTAGCTATAGACTTTTATAGCATATGTGCGACATTGTAGCATGTCCTTGGCCATCCATAAGAGTTGAGTCAGTGCACGTTTGGCATAGGAATTATATGAATAGGCCATGACCAAGAATTAGGGTTTGGCCTCAATTCGGCCAAGGCTATTAGAATGGGATTCCCGTTTCAACTAGGATAGCCAGGTTGGATTTGGAATGGGGTTAAACTTTCATGAGAGGAGCATGAGCTAAGATTGGATCTTTAGGATGTTGATTGGTCGTGGCCCTATGAGTTACAATGGCTATGCCACGGTCTTGGCCATAGCTGGCCAAGATCCTATAAAGTCGCACCTCATACTATGGCCTTGGCTGGCCAAGATCCTAAAATATCGCAACTCATACGATGGCCTTGGCAGTCCAAGGTCCGGTAATATCGCACCTTATGCTATGGCCTTGGCTGGCAAAGGTCTGATAATGGCGCAGCTTATGCTATTACCTTGGCGTAGTTGGCCAAGGTCCGATAATTGCGTGCGTTATGGCCCTGGCCGTGGCTCATGGCGCGGTAATGGCTATGCCACAATTTCGGCCATAGCTTGCCAAGTTTTGTTTGGCGATGCCATGGACTTAGCCGATTGCTTTGGGATGATTCCAACTAAGCTATTAGTCCATTCTTATCTTAGCCGAGGTGTTATGAGCTTCAATGGTTGTATTATGGGATATGCATCATATGCTATGAGCTTGGCTATGCCTAGCCGGTGTGCCGTAATGCTTATGCTATCAATCATGATGTGATCTTCATATGGCTATAATCTAGGGTTTGGGTTTATGGCAATATGCCAGGCCTAGATTTGAAGTGCAATGTTATTCCAGTACGAATTTGAATACGATAGTGCCGCTATAGTATGTTCAAGGAACTCGGCCGTGGGAGTTTGCGAATTGAGACGATACTGATATGACTATGTACTAAATATAATACTCTCAGTAGCATGTTAATTCAATAATGGCGTTAAATCCTGTTCTGAATATAAATAATGCCATCCATATAGCATAAAAGGTGTATAATGGGTTACACGAATGGCCTTCCGCGTATACCCTAACAAGGGAGAACTTGTCGAATCAACCTATGAAGATCCGTTTTGGCTTCCCATCATGCCCCATGCATCGATACAGTATATAGATTATTTTTTTGGGCATCAATTCATGTGTTCAAAGATTTTCATCAAAAAATTATACGTGTAGAACATGGTACCGGCAAGATTCGAGGACGAATCTTCTCCAACACCGGTAGAATGATGGAGGGAGATTTATGGAAAATAAATATATTATTTTATTATTATTATTTCCATTTTATTAATGATATTTTTAATAGAAAAATAATTAAAAAGAAAATTAAGACAAAAGGTTTTTACAAGAATCTAGATGGGAGCCTAGTAACAAGTTGGGCTCCAACACCTTTTTGCATAGCTAAACCTATTCTAATGAAAATAAAATTACCAACATTAATATTTACATCATGCCTAGCTATGTAGGTCTTCAACCTTTTCAAAAACTCGACAGTTTCAATACTAAGCTCACCCAAGGTAGTAAAAGCAGGGGTACCAAAACTATAACCATTAGCACTACATACATCAAGGTAATTAACCCACTTACGCTCAATAGCTTTAGCCAAGGCAAGGCCCGGTGTAAAGGCTTGCACACCACCACCCAGCAAAAGGAGAGACCCCAGTCACATCAAAACAAGTATCACGACCCTCCTCCCAATTTAGACCAAGATATCTGTCGGCCTAGCATCACCACCATTACGAGAAAGGAACCCCAACATTAGAAGGTACACTAGCATGATAAAAAATATCCGTAAAAGTATCTCTAACAAGATCATGGCGAAACTTAAGACCTACCTCACTAGCACAATGAAGCGCGTGATCACCATAAACATCCATGTCTTTGTTGCAACAAATACAAGAACTGTTGGCAGCAAACAAGGGGATACCAAGTCTGTAACTAAACACAACTGAAATTACAAGGGTACCCAAATACACCACATTTTTCGTTTCAACCTATAAGTCTGATACCAGGTGCGATCGTCTATTTACAACAATTAGGTATTCACTTGATAATAGTTACGATTCAAAATCGATTTACTACAGGATCAATATCAAGTGGTTAGGATTTAATGTACAAGTGTTATTTACTTTATTATAATCTAAACACATATAATGCGGAAGTAAAGTAAATGCCACAACAAGATTTTGTTAATGAGGAAACCGCAAATGCAGAAAAACCCCGAGACTTAGTCCAGTTTTAAATACTCTCAGAATTTAGCCTACAAAGTACAAATCCAACTTCGTATAGTTGAGATCAAGTAATCTACCCTTAGTTACTTAGTTCCCTTAGTATCCCTGCGTCTACGATCGTATAAAGCTATGCATTAATTGTTTGTAATTAAATCATATAAAACCAAAACCTTGATTAAAAGATTTGTAATTTATTCGGCACATGGTCTCCTTGAGTACCAAGGAATATTTTTGAACAATAAATGATAAGAGTTACTACTCGTGTTCAAAGTATGCTGACATCTTTTCACTACAAATCCTTATTTCATATTTACATGGATTTGCTTCTTGGAATCAGTTATACCATACTTCCAAACAAGTTTAGAATTGGTTTGCCAGTATTCCAAGACTACTATGTGATTGGTCATGCCAAATCACAATGGTTAGTTGTGATCGGTCTTACCAAGTCACATACATGTGTTCGGATCGGTTATACCAATCACTAGAATCGGTTATACCTAAATATGGTACCTTCTTGTGATCGGTCACACCAGTCACTAGGATCGGTTACACCAATTACAAAGATTGGTTCCATATATACATGGTATCTACTTGTGATCGGTCACACCAGTCACTAGGATCGGTTATACCAATTACAAGGATCGGTCATACAACACTTACGACCGGTCACACTAATTACTAGGATCGGTCACACCAATTACAAGGATCGATCATACCATCTCATGGTGATTACTTAGGATCGGTTACACCAATTACCAGGACCGGTCATACCAAATCATAAGTATAGGCATCGTGATCGATTATACCAAGATACATAACCTGAGTTAAGATCGGTTCTACCAACTCACACATATTGGTCATCAAAGATATGCAATGAATAGCCAGACCAATAATCCTATTGATTTCCCTTTTGATTCACGAAACAAGTTCATGAATGTACTTCCTTTAAACAAATATAAAACATTGTTTCCTAGGATGAAATTGAAAAAGCGGGGATCTAACAACCACACCCAATATTTCGCTTAACAATCTGTATGGACTAACTCCAATATACTTTCAAGAGAATCAACTAGACAGTCAGACTCAATCTTAAGAAAAATTTATCAAAGAGTTATATCTCAATTTCTCAATTCAATCTGCAATCAAACAAATAGGAATTTGTGAGCCCAATTGAATATAATAAATAACTTGGACGGTATAAAAAACCAATATCCAAGTGTCAATCAATTTAATCAACAACCAAAGGTTGGATTCACAATTGATTGATCTTACGCACAACCTGTGATATTTCAATTATATAAACAAATATAATGGGGAAAAGAAATAACACAGACACAAGAAATTTTGTTAACGAGGAAACCGCAAATACAGAAAACCCCCAGGACCTAGTCCAGATTTGAACACCATACTGTATTAATCCGCTACAGACACTAGCCTTGTCCAAGTTAACTTCGGACTGGAATGTAGTTGAGCCCTAACCAATCTCAAACTGATCAAGGTACAGTTGCGCTCCTTACGTCTCTGAATCCCACCAGGACTCTACGCACTTGATTGCCTTAGCTGATCTCACCCACAACTAAGAGTTGCTACGACCCAAAGTCGAAGACTTGATAAACCAATCTGTCTCACATAGAAAATTCGATTGTATAGATAAATTTGTATCCCACAGATAAACCTATGAGTTTTGTTCCGTCTTTTGATAAATTAAGGTGAACAGGAACCAATTGATATACCGGACTTATATTCCCGAAGAACAGCCTAGAAATATCAATCACCTCACGATAATCTTAATCATATGGTAGCAAAACAAGATATTGTGGAATCATAAACGATGAGACGAAGATGTTTGTGACTACTTTTTATCTTGCCTATCGGAGATTAAATCTCGAGCCAATCTTAGAGAAGATAGTACTCAATATGATAGAAATAGCAAGATCAGATCACGCAACTACAGAGAAAATAGTTGGGTCTGGCTTAACAATCCCAATAAAGTCTTCAAGTCGTTAACCTACAGGGTTTCGTGAAAAACCTAAGGTTAAAGGAGAATCGACTCTAGTCGCAACTAGTATCACACAGGAGGTGTGGGGATTAGGTTTCCCAGTTGCTAGAGTTCTCCTTTATATAGTCTTCAAATCAGGGTTGCAATCAATGTTACCTTAGTAACAAAGCATTCAATATTCACCGTTAGATGAAAACCTGATTAGACTTAAGCTAATATCTTTAAACCGTTAGATCGAACTTAGCTTGTTACACACAAATGAAAAGTGACTTCATTTAGATATGAGTAACCGTACCTAAACGTGTGCACCTTTGTTGGCTCAACAATAGTTAACCGAAGTTAGCCATATGAACACTTTCATATCAACTTTATTCATTTTAACCATAACTAGTTCAAATGACTCAAATGAAACTAGTTCTAGAGTTGTTCAATTGTTTATATTCTCATAGAAGTATACAAGACACAATTTAAGCAAAATCGATTTTGATTCACTCAAATCAAGTCATGAATATTATAGCCACGGTTTGCAAAAGATAGCATTCCTTACTATATAAATGTATTAGTTCATGAACAAACCGATTTTAGAACATTATCCACTTAGGTATGCAAACGGGTACACATACCTAAATGGTCGGACTAAGTTTGGGCTCGCAAGTACGCGAACTGGTATGCATACCTTCCAAACTCAGTAGAAATTCCCGGACCTGAACCTCACGCTAATACGCGTACCGGTATGCGTACAAGGTTCCCGGACCTAACTAATTACCAAGCAATATGCATACGGGTATGCATACCATGGTTCCCGGACTTGGATTACACATATGCAAGTACGCATACTATGCTTATATCCAATTGTTCTAAACTCTCATTTCAACCATTGAAACATTCTCGGAAGACGACAATAGCTGTCTCACACAAACTATTAGCTTCAAAGCAATTTTCAAGTGATCGAATGATCAATACGAAACATTCCGTGTCTACATCAAATGACTGTCTCATACAAATCATGTAAGATGTTACCAGGCGATTTTCACATGATCATCTTTTGACTTTCGTCAAGAATAGAAGATGAACTTGGTTAAAGCGAAAGTTTACCAACACATATTTCGAGAAATATGTAAGCGAGTTAAACTCAGCTCGAAATATCTAATGTGCATAATTGAAATCTATATAGCTATACGACTTTTGTCTCAAATAAGAGATATGGTAGATAGAATTTTGAGTGATAGATGAGTTCAAGTCTCCACATACCTTTTGTTGATGAAGTTCTACAAGCTCTCCTTAGTAGTTCTTCGTCTTCATTCGATGAACGCCGTGAAGTCTAATGCTCAACTACACTTTCTATCCTAATCCGTGACTTAGCTATAAGTAGACTCGAAATCAAGACTTATAGTTTTAGTAACTAAACTTGACAACAAGCTTGAGATAGCAACGCTTGCGAGTTCGACCGAGCAGTACTCTAACAATCTCCCCCTTTTTCAATTTTAGTGACAAAACTATCAATACATAAGGATTACAAAATAAATAAACTTTGTAGCTCTCAATCCAAGTGCTTGATTTCCTTGGTTCTTCAACATTACTCGAAATCTTCGTCACTTCCAAGTACACCAGTGATTCTGAATGTTTTCAACTCAGTATCATAGTAGTTAAAGATCCGTAGCTATAACAATGAGAAAACAGTTTTTCTCAATCATTGTTATACAGTTGAAAAATCGGGGGTACAACAACCACACCTAATATTTCGCTTAGCAATCTGTATTGACAACTCCAATATAATTCCAAAAGAATCAACTAGACAGTCAGACTCAATCAATGGAAATATATCCAAGAGTTGTATCTCTGTTTCACAATGTAATCAGCAAATCAAACAGATAGAAATTCGTGAGCCTGATTATTATGTGAAACAACTTGAACGGTACCAAAGACCAATGTTCAATTGTCAATCAATTTATATCAACAACCAAAGGTTGTATTATCTAATTGATTGAACTACACACAACCTGTGATATTTCTATTATATAACAAAATATAATGCGGAAAAGAAATAACACAGACACGAGAAATTTTGTTAACGAGGAAACCGCAAATACAGAAAACCCCCGGGACCTAGTCCAGATTTGAACACCATACTGTATTAAGCCGCTACAGACACTAGCCTACTCCAAGTTAACTTCAGATTGGAATGTAGTTTAGCCCTAAAAATTCTCACACTGATCAAGGTACAGTTGCGCTCCTTACATCTCTGAATCCCAGCAGGACTCTACGCACTTGATTCCCTTAGCTGATCTCACCCAAAACTAAGAGTTGCTACGACCCAAAGTCGAAGACTTGATAAACAAATTTGTCTCACACAGAAAACTCTATTGTATAAATAAATCTGTCTCCCACAGATAAACCCATGAGTTTTGTTCCATTTTTTGATAAATCAAGGTGAACAAGAACCAATTGATATACCGGACTTATATTCCCGAAGAACAGCCTAGAAATATCAATCACCTCATAATAATCTTAATCGTATGGTAGCGAAACAAGATATTGTGGGATCATAAACAATGAGACGAAGATGTTTGTGACTACTTTTTATCTTGCCTATCGAAGATTAAATCTCGAGCCAATCTTAGAGAAGATAGTACTCAATATGATAGAAATAGAAAGATCGGATCATGCAACTACAGAGAAAATAGTTGGGTCTGGCTTCACAATCCCAATGAAGTCTTCACGTCGTTAACCTATAGGGTTTCGTGAAAAACCTAAGGTTAAAGGGGAATCGACTCTAGTCGCAACTAGTATCACACAGGAGGTGTGGGGATTAGGTTTCCCAGTTGCTAGAGTTCTCCTTTATGTAGTCTTCAAATCAGGGTTTGCAATCAATATTACCTTGGTAACAAAGCATTCAATATTCACCGTTAGATGAAAACCTGATTAGACTCAGGCTAATATCTTTCAACCGTTAGATCGAACTTAGCTTGTTACACACAAATGAAATGTACCTTCATTTAGATATGAGTAACCGTACCTAAACGTGTACACCTTGTTGGCTCAACAATAGTTAACCGAAGTTATCCATATGAACACTTTCATATCAACCTTATTCATCTTAACCATAACTAGTTCAAATGACTCAAATGAAACTAGTTCTAGAGTTGTTTAATTGTTTATATTCTCATAGAAGTATACAAGACACAATTGAAGCAAAATCGATTTTGATTCACTCGAATCAAGTCATGAACATTATAGCCACGGTTGCAAATGATTGCATTCCTTACTATATAAATGTATTAGTTCATGAACAAACCGATTTTAGAACATTATCCACTTAGGTATGCATACGGGTACGCGAACCTAAATGGTCGGACTAAGTTTGGGTTTCGCCAGTACGCGAACTGGTACGCATACCTTCCAAACTCAGTAAAAATTCTCGGACCTGAACCTTACGCCAGTACGCGTACCGGTACGCATACAAGGTTCCCGGACTTCACAAAACTAACAAGTACGCATACGGGTATGCATACCATGGTTCCCGGACATGGATTACATATATGCAAGTACGCATACTATGCTTATATCCAATTGTTCTAAACTCTCATTTCAACCATTGAAACATTCTTGGAAGACGGGAATAGCTGTCTCACACAAACTATTAGCTTCAAAGCAATTTTCAAGTGATCGAATGATCAATACGAAACATTCCGAGTCTACATCAAATGACTGTCTCACACAAATCATGTAAGATGTTACCATGCGATTTTCACATGATCATCTTTTGACTTTCGTCAAGAATATAAGATGAAGTTGGCTAAAGCGAAAGCTTACCAACACATATTTCGATAAATATGTAAGCAAGTTAAACTCAGCTCGAAATATCAAATGTGTAAATTGAAATCTATATAACTATACGACTTTTGTCTCAAATAGGAGATAGAGTAGATATACTTTTGAGTGATAGATGAGTTCAAGTCTCCACATACCTTTTGTTGATGAAGTTCCACAAGATCCCCTTAGTAGTTCTTCGTCTTCAGTCTATGAACGCTGTGAAGTCTAAAGCTCAACTAGACTTTCTATCCTAATCCGACATTAGCTATAAGTAGACTAGAAATCAAGACTTATAGTTTTAGAAACTAAACTTGAAATCTTCGTCACTTCCAAGTACTGCAGTGATTCTGAATATGTTGAACTCAGCATCAATGTTGTTGAAGATCCGTAGCTATAACAATGAGAGAACAGTTGCTTTCAATCATTGTTATACAGTGTCATAGTATTATTACACAGCATCAAAGTCCAATTGTATCACAACTTTTACAACAATACTATGGTGATATGTATCACTCCCCCCTTACATAATGATCCGTAAACCATATGTATTTGTAGTGTGAACTACACATTAATTCTCCCCCTTTTTTTAAATACAAATTGGCAAAGGTACGAAAACTAGTGGGATCCTAATGAAATTTCTATAGAGATACTTCATGACCAAAAGAGAACAACATATCAACTTCTTTAGATGCAATCATATAGCCGAAACTAAATGCATTCATCAAGGAGTTTATAAAGATACAAGATAACTCCTACAATATTCCACAGCCGCACTCCCAACAAATATTTGGCAATTAAGCACAAGTTCAATTAAGAACTCTCCCCCATAAAATGTCATTCCCGAAAGAACAACAAGAGCGACCTTACTTTCACAAGAAAAGAAGGATTTCTTTGGACATTAACAAATCATATGAT
Source organism: Papaver atlanticum (assembly GCA_023531105.1). Classification (NCBI taxonomy): domain Eukaryota; kingdom Viridiplantae; phylum Streptophyta; class Magnoliopsida; order Ranunculales; family Papaveraceae; genus Papaver; species Papaver atlanticum. The sequence continues at coordinate 1,037,296 of JAJJMB010007312.1, forward strand.
ATATGAATTTGTATCCAAAATACTCAATTAAATTAACCACAAGAGAACTAATGATTAATCTAATCGGAAATGCTCACATAAGAGAACTTATGGAGCCGCACATTATTTACATAAAGATGTGGATCAGGGAAGACCAATACTGCGGAATAAACAAAGATTTATTCTATCTTTCATCACTATTTGCATAGAGACATATAATAGACTTAATCTTTGTAGACAAAAGTTCATCCCATCTTCCATCAATATTTACATAATGACTTTTGTTGTCAAAAGTTCATTCAATCTTTTATCAATATTTGCATAATGACATATGAAGGACTTAACTTTTGACAAATATGGGACAATCATAGTTCACACATATCCTATAACAAGTTGCAATATATAAAACCATAAAGATTAATACTGCAAAATCATCTTCCAAATAAACTTTAGAATTTAAATAAATAAATCTAAAAACATTGCAAGATGAAAATCGTTGGAAATAGCTATGCGTACTCACAATAATGGATATTACAAACCCTAGTTATCCTTCTTAAAACACAAGAATAAATTCTCATAAGAAGTTTCCTAGACATTAAGGACTCTAAAAAATTCTTTATAGTCCCCGAAATCCTTGTCGTCAACAGCCATTGGAACATAAGGTTCATGAAGAAAGGAGTCAATTCCAACAAACCTTCTAGACTGATGCCGAACCAGGGCCTTCTGAATTTCGAGAGTCCTAAAAACAATATCCTTTATTTCCTTAATCTCATTTCTTGTTTCCTTCAACTCTTCAAGAACCCCAGATAACTTCTGGTTATTAGAAAGAACAACTCTTGGTTTTCTCACATTCCTCCTCTTTCTTTTCAAAGTTGAAGGTACAAGAGATTTATCTTTTTCCTTCATGATTGATGGATTAACAATCATATTATCAACTTTTCAATCAGAAGACATAATGCTTGGATTCTCCATACCAGTATGAGATTGTGAGAGGAATTCACAAATCAGACTCAACAAGTCTTGTGATAAAAAGGTTTTTCAGAGAAGGAAAAAGGAATGTAGGGTTACGGAACATTTATACACTAAAAAGGATTCACGTATGCACAACTCACTATCCTAAAGAATGCAGAATTGTCGATATTAACCCTCTTTTATTATTCAAACAGAGTAAACCCTTTTCAATATCAATTAGATATGAAAAGATGGAAGAAATCCAAAATGTGAAGACAGGACTAAAAAGAAGAACCAAACATAAAAAAAAAAAACTTTTTCTAAAGCCTGAAGTGTGTAAACTCTTGTCTCTTTTGAATCAGGCACATGAGACAAGATACACAACCAACACATTTAAGTTGTGCTGGGGTGAACAATAATCTGTCCGCCATAACTTTCTTGAATGGAATTCTTAGAACCCTGTTTCACGAACTGTTTAAACTGTATTCTTTTCTCTAGTGGTCTAGATTTATCTTTGGAAATTAACTTCTTTGGAGAGGAGATAAGAGTACAAACCTCAGTCGACTTCTGAACAAATTTGAGCTTGTTTGCTAATCGATTTGCTCTCCGTTGTGGTTTATTGACATATCTTATCTTATGTTTGTACTTGAAACAATTGGAGAGTTCATGACCCTTGAGAGTACAATAAGAACATGTCAATAGAGAGGATGATTCATACGCCATGGATGTGCAAGCTGCTAGACACACAGTAGAATCTGAAACATTAGAAGAAAAATTTCCAGTAGACAAGGATAAATCCATTTTATCCTCCAAAGTTGTTGAAGTCTCTCCCGGAAGAATATCGAGGTTGATGTACGTATTGCTATAATTATCAAAATCAATATTTTCACAAAGGAGTGCAACACTTGATTTTTCGTCTTCATTAGAATCATAGAGATCATACATTTCATCAAGAGTTGCAGCAAGACCTTTGTTTCCAATGTATTTTTACGATTTGGACACTAATTTGCAAAATGACCAAAGCTTTTACACTTGAAGCACTGTGGCATATCCTTGTCATCAGTATCATCAGTATCCCTTTCTTTAGGAGGAACACGATTATGAGGTTTAAATGATGACTTAGGTTTGTCTCTGATGAACCGTTTACTTCTCTTCAAAAGAAGATCTCTAAATTGTCTTGTGATCAAAGAGACTGACTGGTCAAGATCTTCATCTGATAAATCAATTTCAGAAGGATCATCTTCAGAGATGCCAACACTCTTACTTTTATCAAGTAATTTAGTGTTCTTTTGTGCCTTGAAAGCAATATCCTTTCCAGATTTGGATGTATGCTCATGATCAAAGATCTTTAACTTCCCAACCAAGGTGTTTCTGGAAAGAGTGTTAAGGTTATTTCTTTCAACGATGGCGTGCTTCTTAGAATCGTATTTGGCTGATAATGATCTGAGAATTTTCATGTCCTTTTAAGGAATAGTCTTACCCAATGCAAAAGATGTATTAACAATTTCAGATACTTTGTGATTAAACTCATCAAATGAAACCTCATCAGCCATATGAAGGTTTTCCCAATCATAACATAGGTTTTGAAGCCTAGCTTCTTTCTCAGAGGAATTTCCTTCAAATACAGTTTCTAAGATATCCCACGCATCTTTAGACCGAGTGCACGTAGTCACATGGTGCTGAAGATCTGGGGTAATGGCATGTATGATAGCATTTAAATCGTCATAATTTTGCTTTGCAGTGAGAATCTCGTTAGGTTCATATCTACCAATATCCTTAGCAATAGATACACCGTCAGATCGAACATTTATAGAGATCACGCATAACAATTTTCCACCATGAGTAATTTGAGCCATCGAAGACTGGTGGTACGTTTATAGAGATAGCACCTCTGTCCATAAAGTCAGATCGCTACAAACACAGACTTATGAGGTCTTTAAATGTGTTTGCATGCTCTGATACCAATTGAAAAAGCGGGGGTACAACAGCCACACCCAATATTTTTCTTAGCAATCTGTATGGACAACTCCAATATAATTCCAAGAGAATCAACTAAACATTCAGACTTAATCAATGGAAATATATCCAAGAGTTGTATCTCTGTTTCACAATATAATCAACAAATCAAACAGATAGAAATCCGTGAGCCTATTTATTATGTGAAACAACTTGAACGTACCAAAGACCAATATCCAAGTGTCAATAAATTTATATCAACAACCAAAGGTTGGATTATCTAATTGATTGAACTATGCACAACCTGTGATATTTCTATTATATAATAACAAAATATAATGCGGAAAAGAAATAACACAGACACCAAAAATTTTGTGAACGAGGAAACCACAAATGCAGAAAACCCCAGGACCTAGTCCAGATTTGAACACCACACTATATTAAGCCGTTACAGACACAAGCCTACTCCAAGTTAACTTCGGACTGGAATATAGTTGAGCCCTAACCAATCTCACACTGATCAAGGTACAGTTGCGCTCCTTACATATCTGAATCCCACCAGGACTCTACGCACTTGATTCCCTTAACTGATCTCACCCACAACTAAGAGTTGCTACGACCAAAAGTTGAAGACTTGATAAACAAATCTTTCTCACACAAAAAAAGTCTATTGTATAGATAAATCTGTCTCCCACAGATAAACTTATGAGTTTTGTTCCGTCTTTTGATAAATCAAGGTGAACAGGAACCAAATTATATATCGGTCTTATATTCCCGAAAAACATCCTAGAAATATCAGTCACCTCACAATAATCTTAATCGTATGGTAGCGAAACATGATATTGTGGAATCACAAACGATGAGACGAAGATGTTTGTGACTACTTTTTATCTTGCCTATCCGAGATTAAATCTCTAGAAAATCTTAGAGAAGATAGTACTCAATAAGGATTAAAAAAAGCAAGATCAGAACACGCAACTACAGAGAAAATGGTTGGGTCTGGCTTCATAATCCCAATGAAGTCTTTAAGTCGTTAACCTACAGGGTTTCGTGAAAAACCTAAGGTTAAAGGAGAATTGACTCTAGTCGCAACTAGTATCACACAGGAGGTATGGGGATTAGGTTTCCCAGTTGCTAGACTTCTCCTTTATATAGTCTTCAAATCAGGGTTTGCAATCAATGTTACCTTGGTAACAAAGCATTCAATATTCACCATTAGATGAAAACCTGATTAGACTCAAGCTAATATCTTTCAACCGTTAGATCGAACTTAGCTTGTTACACACAAATGAAATGTACCTTCATTTAGATGTGAGTAACCGTACCTACACGTGTACACCTTGTTGGCTCAACACTAGTTAACCAAAGTTAGCCATATGCACACTTTCATATCAATCTCATTCATCTTAAGCATAACTAGTTCAAATGACTCAAATGAAACTAGTTCTAGAGTTGTTCAATTGTTTATATTCTCATAGAAGTATACAAGACACAATTTAAGCAAAATCGATTTTGATTCACTCGAATCAAGTCATAAACATTATAGCCACGGTTTGCAAAAGATTGCATTCCTTAATATATAAATGTATTAGTTCATGAAAAACCGATTTTAGAACATTATCCACTTAGGCATGCATACGGGTACGCGTACCTAAATGGCCGGACTAAGTTTTGGTTTCGCCAGTATGCGAAACTGGTACGCATACCTTCCAAACTTAGCAGAAATTTCCAGATTTGAACCTTACGCCAGTACACGTACCGGTACGCATACAAGGTTCCCGGACTTCACAAAACCAACAAGTACGCATACGGGTATGCATACCATGGTTCCCCGACATGGATTACAGATATGCAAGTACGCATACTAGGTTTATATCCAATTGTTCTAAACTCTCATTTCAACCATTGAAACATTCTTGGAAGACGGGAATAGCTATCTCACACAAACTATTAGCTTCAAAGCAATTTTCAAGTGATCGAATGATCAATACGAAACATTCCGAGTCTACATCAAATGACTGTCTCACAAAAATCATGTAAGATGTTACCATGCGATTTTCACATGATCATCTTTTGACTTTCGTCAAGAATATAAGATGAAGTTGGCTAAAGCGAAAGCTTACCAACACATATTTCGAGAAATATGTAAGCGAGTTAAACTCATCTCGAAATATCAAATGTGTAAATTGAAGTCTATATAACTATACGACTTTTGTCTCAAATAGGAGATAGAGTAGATATACTTTTGAGTGATAGATGAGTTCAAGTCTCCACATACCTTTTGTTGATTAAGTTCCACAAGCTCCCCTTAGTAGTTCTTCGTTTTCAATCGATGAACGCCGTGAAGTCTAAAGCTCAACTACACTTTCTATCCTAATCCGAGACTTAGCTATAAGTAGACTAGAAATCAAGACTTATAGTTTTGGCAACTAAACTTGACAAACAAGCTTGAGATAGCAACGCTTGCGAGTTCGACCGAGCAGTGCTCTAACAACAGTGTCATAGTATTATTACACAGCATCAAAGTCTAATTGTATCACAACTTTGACAACAATACTATGGTGATATGTATCACTCCCCCTTAGTCAATACTTCATCTCACATGAAAACCACTCCCCCTTACATAATGATCCGTAAACCATATGTATTTGGCGTGTGAACTACACATTAATTCTCCCCCTTTTTGTCAATAAAAATTGGCAAAGGTACGAAAACTAGTGGGATCCTAATGAAATTTCCATAGAGATACTTCATGACCAAAAGAGAACATATCAACTTTGTTTAAATGCAATCATATAGCCGAAACTAAATGTATTCATCAAGGAGTTTATAAAGATACAAGATAACTCCTACAATATTCCACAGCCGCATTCCCCACAAAGATTTGGCAATTAAGCACAAGTTCAATTAAGAACTCTCCCTCATAAAATGTCATTCCCGAAAGAACAACAAGAGCGACTTTACTTTCACAAGAAAATAAGGATTTCTTTGGACATTAACATATCACATGAAACATGAATTTGTATCCAAAATACTCAATTAAATTAACCACGATAGAACCCATGATTAATTTAATCGGAAATGCTCGACATAAGAAAACTTACGGAGTAGCACAGTACTTTCACATGGAAGTGGATCAGGGAAATACCAATACTGCGGAATATACAAAGATTCATTCTAATTTCATCAATATTTGCATAAAGATACCATAGACTTAATCTTTGTTATCAAAAGTTCATTATATTTTCCATCAATATTTGCATAAAGATATATAATAGACTTAAATTTTGACATACGGAGGTAAACACACATATCCCATAACATTATTTCTGCAATATATAAAATCAATAAAGATTAATACTGCAAAAACAATGTTTGCCCTTAGAAGGTAGAATCAATCTTTTTCGCACGGATTTACACCAAGAATAGCTACCAAAGGCATATAAAAATATTTTTTAACAAAGAAGAACATACAAAGTCATTAACGACCATGCACTATAGTTCACATAAGATGATTGTGAACATTCAAGAATCCCATAGCAATGCGTACTACTGCCCATTCTTGAACTTCCTTCTTTGTGATTCACCAAAAACATTCTTTTAAAAGCTACAAATGAGCTTAGATGAGTAGTACTCCAAGAATCCAAGTGCCCAAGTCCAAGAGAAGCGGAACAAGTTCAACGAAACAGAGCAAAACACTAAAAAACAAGAGACAGGACAAAGACCAATCTTAACTAGTCCAAATTTAGGAATTATCATCTTCATTTTTAAGACAATTCAAATAGGAAGAGAATATAAAAAGAATGACGTCATTCCGAGTTCGTACGAAGAACATACGGCCAAAACAAATTTACCGAAAATCGACGTCTACAGGCCAGTATGCATACGGGTTTGCAAACGAATTTTCGTGATATGGAGCAGTATGCAAACGGGTTTGCATACTAAAGTACCTGGATTTTGATTTTAAATGATGGTATGCATACCTGGTATGTGTACCATGAAGTCCAAACATCCCAAACTATTATTTTCAAAACTAATCATTTAAGAACCTTAAACACAAATCAAGTTCGGTAGAAATGAACGATAAGCAAGGTACATGGATCTTTATAAGTAATCTAAGCAAATGATAAAAACACAAATCTTTTTCAAGTTTATAGACATACCTTTTAGAAAGATCCTGTCGAGAATCCTACGGCTTTACCAAATATTCAATATCATACCTAACACAATATGTGCGCCCCAATTCTCGTGCTTCCCTCAACGTATACTTAACAGGGCATTCCTTGGTGAGGATGCACTTACAACACAATCAAGTTATGTTGAGGTGAACAATGTATTGCTCACCACAAGTGACTGAAACAGACTTTTCTGTAACTATGGATTTTTCACCATCTATAGTTTTTGGCTTATTCTGTTTCACTTTTGGATTATCATGAAAGAGATCACTTTTAGAACCTTTCACATCCAAATCTATTTTTCCAAAGAACCTTTTAAGTTCCAACATCATGGATACTGCCTTCTCCATAGTCATGGAATTTTCTGGGAGATCATTTCTTTTCACACTCAAAGCATTATTGGCTTTCTTTGGTACCCACTTCTGAGTGTGTTTAGGAACAATATGAACCTTCTTCCCATTACTCTCTTCTAGATTTCTAGGAAGAGAATTGGATTGACTATTCTTTTGCAAGTTAGTCTTTCTCCAATTGGGAGCATCGGATCTTGTCTTCGTCTTTACGAAGTTATCCTTTTGATAACCATGAAGATTGTGAAAAGGATTCGTATGACGTTTATAGGCAAATCTAGGTTTATCACAGCACTTATTCCTTTGCCTAAAGGTTGGACAGTTACAACCTATAACGTTAAGGGGATTAGTCTTAACATATGATCTTGGTTTCACAACTTCTTGTGATGCCCAAACAAGATCATCATGAAGTTTCTCATTCCTTATACGGAAATGACATCTCCTTTCCAGGTGACCTTTATTTCCGTAATAGTGGCAAACATAAGGAATGTTCTTACCTCGATCCGTGTGTACTGACTTTGGAGGTTGATATACTTTACTCTTTCGAACCTTAACTGCCGGTGAAGGTATTTCACTTTTGCCATCAGTGGAAACCTTTTGTTGAGAAGAATCACTAGCCTTGACAAATTTTACCTCTTTGTTATTACTTGGAGCATCTATTCCCTTATAGCCCAATCCTCGTGTATCACGATGATTTTTACTTGCTCCTAGCATAGTGGTTAATTTGCTTGAACTAGTGTTGAACATTTTCAAGTCATCTTCCAACATCTTAATTTTATCAAGAGCAGCAGCTAAATCAGCCTCAAGGCGTTTTTCTTGAGCGAGATAAGTGCTTTCTCTGTCATCAAAACTAATTTGTTGAGAGTTAATCCTTGCTTCAGATTCTGCAAGTTTCTCTTCCAACAAAAAGTACTTTTGATAAAGATTATCACATTCAAGTGACTTCATATGTAGGTTTTCCTTAGAATCCTTGAGGATCGATTCGTTATAACAATTCGAAATATAAACACCTGCGTAACATCTTCTAAATTTCTTGTTTTCACGACAGAGAGGAGTCAAAAGAGGTGTGACATGAGAAGTTGTCATCTTCTTATTTTCCAATGAATAAAAAACCTTCATATACTCTGAGACTTCCTCATCAACATCTCTATCAATATCTGAATCACCTTCATCAGAAAGTTCATCCAACTGTTCTTCTAGGCGTGTTTCCCAGTTATAAACAGTTTATACATCAAGAGAATGTTTAGATATTGACTTAGATGTGACAGTTCTCTCAGGTGAATCCAAGCTTTGAAAAAAATCTGGTAATTTCTGAACTAGTACGTTTTTAGAGATAGACTCATCCATATAGTCAGATTGCTACAAACACAGACTTATGAGGTCTTAAAGGTGTTTGCCTGCTCTGATACCAATTGAAAAAGCGGGGGTCTAACAACCACACCCAATATATCGCTTAGCAATCTGTATGGACTAACTCCAATATACTTTCAAAAGAATCAACTAGACAGTCAGACTCAATCTTAAGAAAATATATATCAAAGAGTTATAAATCAATTTCTCAATTCAATCTGCGATCAAACAAATAGGAATTTGCAAGCCCGATTGAATATAAGAAATAACTTGGACAGTATCAAAAACACATATCCAAGTGTCAATCAATTTAATCAACAACCAAAGGTTGGATACACAATTGATTGAACTTACGCACAACCTGTGATATTTCAATTATATAAACAAATATACTGCGGAAAAGAAATAACACAGACACCATAAATTTTGTTAACGAGGAAACAACAAATGATAAAAACCCCCGGAACCTAGTCCAGATTTGAACACCACACTGTAATAAGCCGCTACAGACACTAGCCTACTCCAAGTTAACTTCGGACTGGAATATAGTTGAGCCCTAACCAATCTCACACTGATCAAGGTAAAGTTGCGCTCCTTACGTCTCTGAATCCGAGTAGGACTCTACGCACTTGATTCCCTTAGCTGATCTCACCCACAACAAAGAGTTGCTACGACCCAAAGTCTAAGACTTGATAAACCAATCTGTCTCACATAGAAAAGTCTATTGTATAGAAAAATCTGTCTCCCACAGAGAAACCTATGAGTTTTGTTCCGTCTTTTGATAAATCAAGGTGAACAGGAACCAATTGATATACCGTACTTATATTATCGAAGAACAGCCGAGAAATATTACATCACCTCACAATAATCATAATTGTATGGCAGCGAAACAAGATATTGTGGAATCACAAACGATGACACGAAGATGTTTGTGACTACTTTTTATCTTGCCTATCGGAGATTAAATCTCGAGCAAATCTTAGAGAAGATAGTACTCAATCACGATAGAAAACAACAAGATCAGAACACGCAACTACAAAGAAAATAGTTGGGTCTGGCTTCACAATCCCAATGAAGTCTTAAGTCGTTTACCTACAGGGTTTCGTGAAAAACATAAGGTTAAAGGAGAATTGAATCTAGTCGCAACTAGTATCACACATGAGGTGTGGGGATTAGGTTTCCCAGTTGCTAGAGTTCTCCTTTATATAGTCTTCAAATCAGGGTTTGCAATCGATGTTACCTTGGTAACAAAGCATTCAATATTCACCGTTAGATGAAAACCTGATTAGACTCAAGCCAATATCTTTCAATCGTTAGATCGAACTTAGCTTGTTACACACAAATGAAAAGTGACTTAATTTAGATATGAGTAACCGTACCTAAACATGTGCACCTTTGTTGGCTCAACAATAGTTAACCGAAGTTAGCCATATGAACACTTTCATATCAGCCTTATTCATCTTAACCATAACTAGTTCAAATGACTCAAATGAAACTAGTTATAGAGTTGTTCAATTGTTTATATTCGTATAGAAGTATACAAGACACAATTGAAGCAAAATCGATTTTGATTCACTCGAATCAATTCATGAACATTATAGTCACGGTTTACAAAAGATTGCATTACTTATTATATAAATGTATTAGTTCATGAACAAACCGATTTTAGAACATTATCCACTTAGGTATGCAAACGGGTACGCATACCTAAATGGTCGGACTAAGTTTTGGTTTGCCAGTATGCGGACTAGTACGCATACCTTCCAAACTCAGCAGAAATTCCTGGACCTGAACCTCACGCCAGTACGCGTACCGGTATGCGTACAAGGTTCCCGGACCTGACTAAACCAAGCAGTACGCATACGGGTATGCATACCATGGTTTCAGGACTTGGATTACAATATGCAAGTACGCATACTATGCTTATATCCAATTGTTCTAAACTCTCATTTCAACCATTGAAACATTCTCGGAAGACGACAATAGATGTCTCACACAAACTATTAGCTTCAAAGCAATTTTCAAGTGATCGAATGATCAATACGAAACATTCCGAGTCTACATCAAATGATTGTCTCACACAAATCATGTAAGATGTTACCAGGCGATTTTCACATGATCATCTTTTGACTTTCGTCAAGAATATAAGATGAACTTGGTTAAACCGATAGCTTACCAACACATATTTCGAGAAATATGTAAGCGAGTTAAACTCAACTCGAAATATCAAATGTGTATAATTGAAGTCTATATAGCTATACGACTTTTGTCTAAAATAGGAGATTGGGTAGATAGACTTTGAGTGATAGATGAGTTCAAGTCTCCACATACCTTTTGTTGATGAAGTTCCACAAGCTCTCCTTAGTAGTTCTTCATCTTCATTCGATGAACGTCGTGAAGTCTAATTCTCAACTAAACTTTCTATCCCAATCCGAGACTTAGCCATAAGTACACTAGAAATCAAGACTTATAGTTTTGGCAACTAAACTTGACAATAAGCTTGAGATAACAACGCTTGCGAGTTCGACCGAGCAGTGGTCTAACAGAATCTTCAACTTAACCCATTCATATAATCATAAAACTATATACAAGATTATGTCTATTTGATTTAATCAGGCTCGCGGATTTATATATGTTTGATTTGCTGATTACATTGAGAAACAGAGATTTAACTCTTTGATGTATTTTCCTTGATTGAGTCTGGCCATCTAGTTGATTCTCTTGGAAGTATATTGGAGTTAGTCCATACAGATTTCATAAACGAAATATTGGGTGTGGTTGTTAGACCCCCACTTTTTCAATTGGTATCAGAGCAGGCAAACACGTTTAAGACCTCATAAGTCTGTGTTTGTAGCAATCTGACTATATGGACAGTAAAGTCTCTATAAACGCTTTACCGGAATTAGATCTACTCAACTCCGAGTGTGTTCTAGAAACCATCGATGAAGTTGAGTGCTTTGATCTAGAAAAAATCATCAAAAATATTTGTCGATAAAAACAACGATTGATAAGGAAAATTGATGATCTTCATTGCGAAATTTGTATCAAAAACTCTGATCTTCGAGAATGTTCTGCAGAGCTAGTTAATCTCCAGAAGAAGTTGGATGAACAAATCCGGATCAATTCTGATCTTGTTGCTGATATTGCTGATATTCCTTGAAGAATTGTCGAAAGTCATGAGATAAGTGAGGTTTAGGCTTTGTGAAACCTGATACGACTCAGAACTTCTCAGATGAGTTTAAAGATGTTGGTTTATGTATATTTTGTGGTTCTCATAATCATTTTCAACATACATGTACGTCTTTCAAGAAAAATTTAAAGGTTGCTAGTAATCTTTACAAGAAAGCTGAACAACTATTTTCTTTTCTCAGAAAGTGTACAAATCTAACAAGAAAACCCAATCGGGTTAGTAGCGTTAGTATGGGAGCTTTTGCTCTAAAATCAACATAACCCTTTCAGTGGTTCCTTGATAGTGGATGCAGCCAACACATGACTGGAGATCTTTCGTGGTTTGTGAATTCAAACGATTTTGAAGGAGGACCGGTAACTTTCGGAGATGGGAGTTGTTGCTACATAAGCAAGAAGGGAACTCGTGGTAAAAATAATTGTTATCTCTTAGATACTCCGTTTAGCAATTGTTGCAATTTGACTAAGGTGGAATCTACTCATCTTTGGCATGAACTTTTTGGTCACATCAATTATCGCCTTCTAACTAAGATCATCAATGAAGAACTTGTTAGAGGTGTTCTCAAAATCAAGGCTAAGATTGATGGTGCCTGTCAAAAGGGTAAACAAATGAAAGTTCCACATAAATCATCTCGAGATATTCTCACTAAAGCTCTACTTGATTTAATTCATATGGATCTCTTCGGGCCTATTCAAAAATCTATTGTTGCTGGGAAAAAGTATGCTTTAGTTATGGTAGATGATTACACCAGATTCACTTGGGTGGCATTTTAAGCTCATAAGAATGAAACCCTTGGTGAATTCAAGATTATTGTTAATAGAATCCAGAATGAACAAGGTCGTAAGCTAAAGAAAATTAGAAGCGACCGTGGAACTGAATTCAAGGACACTAAGGTGTTTGAATGTTATGACAAACTGGGGATTATTCCACAATATTCACCACCCATTACTCCATAAGCAAATGGAGTTGCAGAAAGGAAGAATAGGAACATTCAGGAAATGGTGAGGGTAATGCTCCATAACAAAAACTTACCATTAAAGTTTTGGGGAGAAGCTGTTTTTACGGTATGCTATTTGATCAACCGTGTCTACCTACGGTCAAAAACCCTAAATACTCCTTATGAGTTGTGGTACGGTAAGAAGCCCAACCTGCACTATCTCAGAGTGTTTGGAAGTAAGTGCTACATTCTGAAAGATCGAGAACATAAAGGGAAATTTGATTCTAAAAGCGATGAAGGTATCTTTCTTGGCTATGCTTCTGATAGTCGTGGTTTTCGAGTATTTAATCTCAGAACCCAAGTTATGATGGAATCTGCGGATGTCATCATTTATGATCTGAGCAATTTTCGTCATGATAGCCCTCCTGCTGAATTGCCTCCAACCGAGACAATTGAGAAAGTCAAGGAAATTCCAGAATCAGCAGAAGTTGTTCCAACTGTTGCTGATCCTGACATTTCCAGTGACGAGGAGAAGAGTCCTAATCAGGCTAGTCCTGTTGAACAAGAACGTGCTCCTCCACGGCACCTCTGGGTTCAAAGGAATCATGATACTAATAGTATTATTGGAGGAAAGGATTTTACAGCTAAGACGAGAGGACAACTTACAAAAAAATTGCAATTTTGGTTGTTATCTATCACAAGTAGAACCGAGAAATATTGATGAAGCTCTTAGCGATCCCTTTTGGGTGAATGCAATGCATGAAGAGTTAAATCAATTTCAAAAACAAGATGTATGGGAGCTCGTACCTTGTCCCCCCAATATCAATATTGTTGGTACCAAATGGATATTAAAGAACAAGTCTGATGAATTTGGCACTATTGTCAGAAACAAAGCCAGACTCGTCACTCAGGTATATTCACATATTGAAGGTATCGACTTTGAAAAAATCTTTTCTCCTGTGGCACGCCTTGAGTCTGTTCGTTTGTTATTAGCTCATGCTTGATTTCTTAAGGTTAAGCTGTTTCAAATGGATATAAAATCCGCGTTCCTAAATGGAAATTTAAAGGAAGAGGTCTTTGTCGCTCAACCTAAGGGATTTGAAAATCCCAAATTCCCATATCATGTCCTTAAGCTCAATAAAGCATTATATGGGTTAAAACAAGCACCTCGTGCCTAGTTCAAAAAACTAACTACTTCTCTTCTTAGGAAAGGTTTTTCAAGTGGAGCTGATAAAACATTGTTTACCAAATGGAGTGAGAAAGATGTTGTCATTGTTTAAGTTTATGTAGATGATATCATCTATGGATCAACATCTGAGAAACTTGCTAAAGATTTTCAAGTCTCTCTTGGTAAGGAGTTTGAGATGAGCAATGTTGGTGAATTAAAATTCTTTGTAAGATTACAGATTCAACAACATAAGGATGGAATTTACTTATCTCAAGAAAAATATGCTAAAGATCTTGTGACAAGGTTCGGTCTTGATAAGTCAACTCCAAACTAACTCCTGTGTCTACCATTGGTAAACTACATCGAGATGAGAAAGGAGTAAATGTGGATCAAAAACTTTATCGATCTATCATTGGAAGCCTTTTATATCTTACAGCTACTTGACATGATATTGCATTTAGTATTGGTTGTTGTGCTAGATTTCAGGCTAATCCAAAGGAATCTCATCTTGCAGCTGCAAAAAGGATCATGCGATATATTCAACATACTATCGGGTATGGTCTATCTTATACTTTTGATACTAACACTGATCTTACTGTCTACTCAGATGCAGATTGGGCAGGATGTGTGGAAGACAGAAAGAGTACTTCAGGGGGATTTTACTATGTTGGGTTAAATCTTGTGGAATGGCATAGCAAGAAACAAAACTCACAATCCCTATCTACATGCGAAGCAGAATACATTGTTGCAGGTTCGTGTTGTACTCAACTTTTATGGATGAAACAAATGCTTGCTGATTATGGAATTGACACTGGTGTAATGAAGATCTTTTGTGACAACTCAAGTGTGATTCGCATTACTGAGAATCCTGTTGAGCACTCAAGAACTAAGCACATTGACATAAGGTATCATTTTATTAGAGATCTCTATGAAAATGGTATTATAAACATGAAATTTGTGCCTTCCGAACAACAACTGTCTGGTATTCTCACCAAACCTTTAGATACTACAATGTTTTAACACTTACGGTAGTTTATTGGGGTTGTTTTGGTTCAATAGTATTCTAGCCTTCTGCCCCTGTACTTATCTCTATCTATTGGGAAATCAAGGCTTAGAACTCCAGGGTAATGTTGTTTCAATTCCGCATTTGTTTCTACGTAAATAAAGTTCTGTTAGGTATCAAAGTATACAAATAAATCCTTCTTTTCTTGTAAAAGTAAGGTCGCTCTTGTTGTTCCTTTGGGAATGACATTTTATGGGGGAGAGTTCTTAGTTGAACTTGTGCTTAATTGCCAAACATTTGTGGGGAGTGCGGCTGTGGAATATTGTAGAAGTTTTCTTGTATCTTTATAAACTCCTTAATGAATACACTAAGTTTCGACTATGTGAAATCATCGAAACAAAGTTGATATGTTCTCTTTTAGTCATGAAGTATCTCTTTGAGAATTTCATTATGATCCCGCTAGTTTTCGTACCTTTGCCAATTTATATTGACAAAAAGGGGGAGAATTATTGTGTAGTTCACACTACAAATACATATGGTTTACGGATCATTATGTAAGGGGGAGTGGTTTTCATGTGAGATGAAGTATTGACTAAGGGGGGTGATACATATCACCATAGTATTATTGTCAAAGTTGTGATATAATTGAACTTTGATGCTGTGTAATAATACTATGACACTGTATAACAATGATTGAGAACAATTGTTTTCTTATTGTTATGGCTAAAGATCTTTAACAACTATGATACTGAGTTGAATACGTTCAGAATCACTGGAGTACTTGGAAGTGACGAAGATTTCGAGTAATGTTGAAGAACCAAGTAAATCAAGCATTTGGATTAGAAGCTACAAAGTTTATTTATTTTGTAATCCATATGTATTGATAGTTTTGTCACTAAAATTAACAAAGGGGGATATTGTTAGAGCACTGCTCGGTCAAACTCACAAGCGTTGCTATCTCAAGCTTGTTTGTCAAGTTTAGTTGCCAAAACTATAAGTCTTGATTTCTAGTCTACTTATAGCTATGTCTCGGATTAGGATAGAATGTGTAGTTAATCTTTAGACTTCATGGCGTTCATCCGATTGAAGACGAAGAACTACTAAGGAGAGCTTGTGGAACTTCATTAACAAAAGGTATGTGGAGACTTGAACTTATCTATCACTCAGAAGTCTATTTATATTCTATCTCCTATTGAGAGAAAAGTGGTATAGCTATATAGACTTTACTTTATACACATTTGATATTTCGAGATGAGTTTAACTCGCTTACATATTTCTCGAAATATGTGTTGGTAAGCTTTCGCTTTAACCAAGTTCATCTTTATTCTTGACGAAAGTCAAAAGATAATCATGTGAAAATCGCCTGGTAACATCTTACATGATTTGCGTGAGACGGTCATTTGATGTAGACACGGAATATTTCGTATTGATCTATTAATCACTTGAAAATTGCTTTGAAGCTAATAGTTTGTGTGAGACAGCTATTCCCGTCTTCCAAGAATGTTTCAATGATTAACATGCAGTTTAGAACGATTAACCATTGATTGGATATAGTACAGTATGCGTACTTGTATGCTAACTGTTGCAATTTATTCCAAGTCCGGGAACCATAATATGCATACCCGTATGCGTACTGGTTTGATAGTTGAAGTCCAGAACTTAATATGCATACCCGTATGCGTATCGACTTAACAGTTCAAGTCCGGGAATTCAACTGAGTTTTGTCATGTACGACAGTATGCGTACCTGTTCGCATACTGGCGAACCAAGACCAAGTCCGGCTACTTAGGTATGCGTACTCGTTTGTATACTTGAGTGGGTTAAGTTCCAAAATCGGTTTGTTCATGCACAAATACATTTATAATAATAAGGAATGCAATCTTTTACAACCGTGGCTATAATGTTCATGAATTGATTCGAGTGAATCAAAATCGATTTTGTTTCAATTGTGTCTTGTATACTTCTATGAGAATTAAACAATTGAACAACTATAGAACTAGTTTCATTTGAGTCATTTGAACTAGTCGTGATTAAGATGAACAAGGTTGATATGAAAGTGTTCATATGGCTAACTTCGGTTAACTATTGTTGAGCCAACAAGGTGTACACGTTTAGGTACGGTTACCCATATCTAAATGAAGTCACTTTTCATTTTTGTGTAACAAGCTAAGTTCGATCTAATGGTTGAAAGATATTGGCTTGAATCTAATCAGGTTTTCATCTAACGGTGAATATTGAATGCTTTGTTACCAAGGTAACATTGATTGTAAACCCTGATTTGAAGACTATATAAGGGAGAACTCTAGCAACTGGGAAACCTAATCCCCACACCTCCTGTGTGATACTAGTTGCGACTAGAGTCGATTCTCCTTTAACCTAGGTTTTTCTAAAACCATTATAGGTTAACGAATTAAATACTTCATTGGGATTCTGAAGCCAGACCCAACTATTTTCTTTGTTGTTGCGTGTTCTGATATTACTTTGTTCTATCGTATTGAGTACTATCTTCTCAAAGATTTGCTCGAGATTCAATCTCCGATAGGTAAGATTAAAAGTAATCACAAACATCTTCGTCTCATCGTTTGTGATTCCACAATATCCTGCTACGCTTCCATACGGTTAAGATCATTGTGAGGTGATTGATATTACTAGGCTGTTCTTCAGGAATATATGTCCGGTGTATCAATTGGTTCCTGTTCGCCTTGATTTATCAAAAGACGGAACAAAACTTCGTAGGTATTTCTGTGGGAGACATATTTATGTATTAAAATAGACTTTTCTGTGTGAGACAGATTTGTTTATCAAGTCTTCGACTTTGGGTCGTAACAACTCTTAGTTGTGGGTGAGATCAGCTAAGGGAATCAAGTGCGTAGAGTCCTGCTGGGATTCAGAGGCGTAAGGAACGCGACTGTACCTTAACCAGTGTGAGAATTGTTAGGGCTCAACTACATTCCAGTCTGAAGTTAACTTGTAGTAGGCTAGAGTATGTAGCGGCTTAATACAGTGTGGTGTTCAAATCTGGACTAAGTCTCGGGGTTTTACTGCATTTGCGGCTTCCTCGTTAACAAAATTTATGGTGACTGTGTTATTTCTTTTCCGCATTATATTTTCTATATAATTGAAATATCACAGGTTATGCGTAGTTCAATCAATTAGATAATCCAACCTTTGGTTGTTGATATAAATTGATTGGCACTTGAACATTAGTCTTTTGTACCGTTCAAGTTGTTTCTCATAATAATCAGGCTCGCGGATTTCTATCTGTTTGATTTGCTGATTAAATTGAGATACAGAGATATAACTCTTGGATGTATTTTCCTTGATTGAGTCTGACTGTCTAGTTGATTCTCTTGGAAGTATATTGGAGTTAGTACATACAGATTGCCTAAATGAAATATTGGGTGTGGTTGTTAGACCCCCGTTCGCATACTGGTGAACCCAAACTAAGTCCGACCACTTAGGTATGCATACCCATTTGCATACTTGAGTAGGTTATGTTCTAAAATCGGTTTGTTCATGAACTAATACATTTATAAATTAAGGAATGCAATCTTTTGCAAACCGTGGCTATAATGTTCATGAATTGATTCATGCGAATCGAAATCTATTTTGCTTCAATTGTGTCTTGTATACTTCTATGAGAATATAAAAAATTGAACAACTCTAGAACTAGCTTCATTTGAGTCGTTTGAACTGGTTGTGTTAAGATGAACAAGGTTGATATGAAAGTGTTCATATGGCTAACTTCGGTTAACTATTGTTGAGCCAACAAGGTGTACACGTTTAGGTACGGTTACCCATATCTAAATGAAGTCACTTTTCATTTGTGTGTAACAAGCTAAGTTCGATCTAACGGTTGAAAGATATTAGCTTGAATCTAATCAGATTTTCATTTAACGGTGAATATTGAATGCTTTGTTACCAAGGTAACATTGATTGCAAACCCTGATTTTAAGACTATATAAGGGAGAACTCTAGCAACTGGGAAACCTAATCCCCACACCTCCTGTGTGATACTAGTTGCGACTTGAGTCGATTCTCCTTTAACCTAGGTTTTCTAAAACCATTATAGGTTAATGACTTAAAGACTTCATTGGGATTGTGAAGCCAGACCCAACTATTTTCTCTGTAGTTGCGTGTTCTGATCTTGCTGTATTCTATCGTATTGAGTACTATCTTCTCTAAGATTTGCTCGAGATTTAATCTTCGATAGGCAAGATAAAAAGTAGTCACAAACATCTTCGTCTCATCGTTTGTGATTCCACAATATCTTGTTTCGCTACCAAACGATTAATATTATTGTGAGGTGATTGATATTACTAGGCTGTTATTCGGGAATATAAGTATGGTGTATCAATTGGTTCCTATTCACCTAGATTTATCAAAAGACTGAACAAAACTCATAGGTACTTCTGTGGAAGACAGATTTATCTATTCAATAGACTTTTCTGTGTGAGACAGATTGGTTTATCAAGTCTTCGACTTTGAGTAGTAGCAACTCTTAGTTGTGGGTGAGATCAGCTAAGGGAATCAAGTGCGTAGAGTCCTGCTGGGATTCAGAGGCGTAAGGAACGCGACTGTACCTTGATCAGTGTGAGATTGGTTAGGGCTCAATTACATTCCAGTCCGAAGTAACTTGGAGTAGGCTAGTGTCTGTAGCGGCTTAATACAGTGTGGTGTTCAAATCTGGACTAGGTTCCGGGGTTTTTCTGCATTTGCGGTTTCCTCATTAACAAAACTTCTGGTGTCTGTGTTATTTCTTTTCCGTATTATATTTGTTTATATAATTGAAATATCACAGGTTGTGCGTAGTTCAATCAATTAGATATTCCAACCTTTGGTTGTTGATATAAATTGATTGACACTTGAACATTGGTCTTTGGTACCGTTCAAGTTGTTTCACATAATAATCAGGCTCAAGGATTTCTATCTGTTTGATTTGCTGATTACATTGTGATACAAAGATACAACTCTTGGATATATTTCCATTGATTGAGTCTGACTGTCTAGTTGATTCTCTTGGAATTATATTGGAGTTTGTCCATACAGATTGCCTAAACGAAATATTGGGTGACGTTGTTAGACCCCCGCTTTTTCAATAAGGTCGAGACCTTTATTCCTGCTTCTTTCATGCAGGCGTGGTCATGGGAACACCTTCCTGAGTATGTTCCTGATCCTCATGTTTTAGAGGTTCATCGTGAGGAGGACGTTGAACAGGATGATGGTACCGTTAGTAAGGCCGTTATCACCTATGGTTATACGCGGATGGCACTTTGGCATATTAAAGGGAAAGTGCCCAAGGGCGATATAGCTAAATTCATGGATGTAGCTAAGAGCTTCAAGTAGTCTTTTCCTTACCATGATGATTATTCGGGTCCGGCGCATTATGATTTTACTTCGCCACTGGAGGGTACGTAATTGGATTCGGCGCAGTTCCTATCAGAGTCGGACTTTGATCTGGTGATGGCGGTGTTGCCTGGTTATCTCCCTGGTTTTTACGCTGGTAAGTTCATTTATATGTCTTATAAACCTGACCGTGCAGCTCGGCAAGTTGGGTTTGATCAAGGGGCTCCTTCTAGATTCCCGCCTTAGAGTGGTTCCGCTATCATAGATATTGTTGCTAGTTTTGATCGTTTTGTCTTCAAGGAGCCGACGCGCCTGCGCGATCGAGGGATTAACTTTTCATTCCAGCATCCTATTCCTGAGTGCCCTTTGGCAGTTACCGAGCTGGCTCATGAGTATCAGCTCCTCATTCGTCACCGAGCCCTAAAAATTTTCTTACGTGACCCAGATCCTCCTGATTTATCTTTTGAGGATCTCCGGATATTACACGCATCTGGTCTGGTTAAGCTCGAGGATGTGATAGCCGAGGAAAATGGTCTTAAATCGGGTACTAAGGATCTCCCTCTAGAACCGTTGGTGACTTCCTGGGATCCCCTTGAGGGTCATGAACCCATAAGGAAGAAAAAATGGACAAAGCCTTTTTCCATCCAGGAACCTCCTAGGCTCCATATCCCCAGGCCTGCTGTTAGTTTCCCAACGACGCAGGTATTCCCTTTTCTTGTTTTTGCTATGTTTCCTCCTCTCTCCCTTTTTTTTTTTTTGAGATAGTAGGTACTGCGTTCTCAGGAAGTTTCCCTATCCAATCCGGTAGGGTAGAAGGCGCCCTCTTACTTGATGGAGAAGTATCTCAACATACTTGAGAATTATTGGTCTGAGAAGAGTCTTGTTAAGAAGGCTAGAAGGGAAGCGGCTAAGTTGTCTATTTCCCTCCCTTGTTCTTTTATTTATGTCTTGCCTCTGCATCCTGTAGAAGCTCGGAAAAATAGTCCTTCTCAGCCTCAGCGAGGCGCTGGTGCAAGGTAGTCAATATCGGTTGTACAGGCCGATATTACAGGTTTTTATCGGATATCGGAAAATACCTATACGATATCGAAAATATCGGCGATACAAAGACGGAATGATATTATCGGTTGTACAGGCCGGTATAGACCGATATATCGGTTTTACTTGCACACCGATAATATCGGTTTCATGAATAAATTTTTCATCAACATGCATCTAGTCTTTACAGATAAGTATAATGTCAATTGGAGAAAGTAAAAAGTCCTAATATATTAATAATATAAAATCAATGACTATATGGTAGGATATAAGATGGAAACCATATTTCGATTGCAAGGCAGAGAAATATAAAAGATAAATATGAAGGATAATAAAAAAGATTTACCGGCATAATGGGACAACAATCACAACGTTGGCTAATAAACCACCTTGTATTTTGGAAATTTGAGATATGTGTATGATTCTTATTTATTTTTTTATTATGGTTTTATAATTATTTGAAATTCTATATAAAATGATGTATCACCGATAAAAACCGATATTATCTTTTGTATAGGTGTATCGGACCCGGCCGATACGAGACCGATACGCGATATTAACTACCTTGCGCTGGTGGTAGTCCGACTCCCTCATTCGTGGATCTTGTGCAAAACCTTGGAGTTAAGTTATCGAAAGGGGCTGGCTGGGTGTCTCCGCGCCTTCACATATCATCCGTTAATCCCTTACGGGCAGAGACCCTTCGTATTAGGGGCCAAGCCTTGGAATCCCCTAGTGACGTGTTACATTCGCTAAGTCCTTCTGGGTCAAACCTGTTTGTTTTAGGTGGGTCCTCAGCCCACGTGGCACCCGAACCAGATTATCCTGAAGATGATTACTCATTCTCTGTTTGACACGTGTACCTCTATTTAATGGCATCTTTTGTCTTCTTTTTTTCTTCTATTCATATATCTGAGTTTCTCTTCGCAATGTTGCTTACTCTTTATTTTGCAGGTTCTACGAGCGAATCCGGGTCTTCTTCTGGCTTCTCAGCGTCTCGTCCGAAGCCTTGTGATCACCTGCTTGATCCTCTTATTCCCTAGGTCGGTCTCTTTCTCGCCTGTTTTTTTTTTTTATTGTTTCGTTCCTTTATAAGCCGCGCCTCCACATGTTTATTAACACTTACCCATCTTTCTCTTCTTTTTTGTCATCGTTCTTACACATATACCTCTTTCGCAGACCCATCACCACTAGGATTCACGCGCGTCCCACCTTCCATACTAGATCCCTCATATTTTCCAGTAGCTGATCAACTCACGCGGGTGAAGAACGGTTATATTAATACGAGCGTGTTGTGTGGTTGGGAAACTACTATTCGTTCAGCGGTTAGCCTCAGCTTTCAAGTAGGGTGGTTGGACGAATTATTGACGAAGGTGAGGGATCGTAATGACCCGTGCGTGCACCTTCCGGGGCAGATTACTCAGTTGGAGAAAGAGTTGGCTCAGCTTTCTAAGGTAACTTCTGACAAGAAGACGGTGCTAAACCAGCTTATCGCCAGTGTGGGAGCGGCGACTAGTGCAGCCATGCAGGAAGAGATTGCGGAAGAGGAGGTTCGCGTGAAACTTGATAAGAAAAGCAGGAGTGGTCTACGTTCCAGTATACTTGATACATTCTATTTACGTTTTTTTCTCCTCTTTTACTGTTATTTATTTTGTGCGCCTTCCTTCCCTTGGACAATTTATTGTGTACTGATTGCGGATATTTTGTTTGTGTTGAATGTTGTTGTGTTGTATTAATTTTGGGTGTTATGTTCTACGTCCTATTTGCTTAAACCTATATCTATCATTGTTAATTCTATGTTTATTATATGTTGCATAAAATCCTCCGACTTACGCGTCGGAGTATCTTGTTGTTTTGTGTAAAACGCGCTACTTGGCAATGTCAGGGTTAGATTGGGTTTACATTTTTGGTAAAACATGGAATCTTGTTTTACCTTGACGGGATTGGGTGGAGTGTATATAAAACGCACCTACTCCCCCCTTTTTATTTTTTATAGGGCGCGGCATCTTGTTTTGCCTTGGAGGGATTGGGTGGGGCGTATATTAAACGCGCCTACTGCCCCCTTCTTTTTTATTTTTGATAGGGCGCGGCATCTTGTTTTGCATTGACGGGATTGGGTGAGGAGAATATTAAACGCGCCTACTCCCTCCTTTTTTTTCTTTATAGGGCGCGAAATCTTGTTTTGCCTTGGCGGGATTGGGTGAGGCGTATATTAAACGCGCCTACTCCCCCTTTTTTATTTTTGATAGGGAGCAACATCTTGTTTTTCCTTGGCGGGATTGGGTGGGGTGTATATTAATCGCGCCTGCTCCCCCCCTTTTATTTTATTTTTGATAGCGCGCGACGTCTTTTTTTCCTTGGCGGGATTGGGTGGGGCGTATGTTAAACGCGCCTACTTCTCTCCTTTTTTCATCTGTAGTTTTGCGAGCGCCTTTGGCATCCTATGATCTTTTGCAAATTCATTAGTCGATCGAGTGCCTTTGGCATCGCGTAACTTTGTAAATTCGCCGGCCAACCGGGTGCCCTGGACATCCCGTAGCTTTTTGTAAATTCATCAGCCGACCGGGTGCCTTTGGCATCCCGTAGCCTTTTATATATATTCATCAGCCGATCAGGTGCCTTTGGCATCCCGTAACCTTTTGTAAATTCATCAGCCGACCGGGTGCCTTTGGCATCCCGTAGCCTTTTGTATATTCATCATTCGACCGGGTGCCTTTGGCATCCCGTAGCGTTTTGTATATTCATCAGCCGACCGGGTGCCCTTGGCATCCCGTAGCCTTTATAAATTGTAATGCCAATACGTTTTCCTTTGCAACGCCTCCATTTATTATTATAAATTATTATCATTTATAGGGGACAGAAGAGGAGATGCGACTTGCCTCTGTTGTGGGTCGTTGTTGCCTATTACCGGTCGACCGGGCTTATGGAAGTACGAATGTGGTTGTGCCCTTTGTTAGTTCGCTTGCTTCATCTATGCCTCGCCCATTTATGGTTCAGTGGTGGGGAAGGGAGTCGTATTCTGCTATTTCGATTTCTCCAGCTATGCGTTTGCGATTGAAGATGCTTCTAATGGAGAGACATTCCATTGTTGGATAAACTAAATATGATGATAATGGCAGTATTTAGTGGCGTTTTTGTCCATCTTGTTGATATCTACTACTGTCGGAGGTAGCTCAATTTCCTTGTTCGCTATCCACTGTTCCAGGAGTTTGATTATCCGTTCCCGGCTGCATGGCAGAGGGAGTGGTGGGTTGAAGTCTCGTTTCACCCATCTGTTTCCTCCTGGGTTCCCATTGGTAATTTGAAGTGGGTCTTTTCTTCCCTTGTTGGCGCTGGTCCTGACATTACGCGGTGTTTCAGATACGACGTTGATTGCGTAGTGCCAGGAGTGACTGTATGTGTCTCCTCCATGCAGTCGGCAATCCTTTCTGCTAGACAGTCAGACTCAATCAAGGAAAATATATCCAAGAGTTATATCTCTGTTTCTCAATGTAATCAGCAAATCAAACAGATAGAAATCCACGAGCCTGATTATTATGAGAAACAACTTGAACGGTACCAAAGACTAATGTTCAAGTGTCAATCAATTTCAATCAACAACCAAAGGTTGGATTTACCAATTGATTGAACTACGCACAACCTGTGATATTTCAATTATATAGAAAATATAATGCAGAAAATAAATAACACAGACACCAGAAATTTTGTTAACGAGGAAACCGCAAATGCAGGAAAACCCCCAGGACCTAGTCCAGATTTGAACACCACACTGTATAAAGCTGCTACAGACTCCAGCCTACTGATGGCTGTCGTAAGTGCAATCAAATTAATAATCTTATTTCCACACAATTACAACTGGTAATTTAATGGAAGTAAGGATCGTTCCCACGAAGAGAAGTGGGTTTTAGTTGTCAAAGTGTCATAAAGGAGGGTTTTGTTTTAGATTTTAAACAAAATAAATAATCAAAGCAAATAAAGTTGAGTTGTAATCAATAGAGAGAGATATGATCGAGGAATCCTTCTTCGTTAATAATCCGTCAATGAGTTATCATACTTTTCTACTCGTTGTTAATCATAGATTATCACCAACCGTCGAATAACAGCTAGCTCAGTGTTATTCCCTAAATTCCTTTGATCACTGAGTACGGAAGCTCTCCAATACCAAATTCTTCTCGTCTAAACCACCTAGTAGTAGCTCACTCAAGGTGTAATTTGGTCGAATGCTTTATCTTTTGTGAATTTATAGGTCGATCCTAGTAGTTAGACTCTTAGCTCAAGGTCCACTTTCTAGTGTTGTGTATACACACAATCGCTCCACAGAATCCCTTTGCAAGGTCTCGTGTTCTCTACTTGTGTACAAGTTATTCGACGATTACTTATCTCCTAACTCAATACTAGCAATAGATTAAATCAAAAAATCAATTTAGTTGGCCACCTAAACAATCTATCAATCAATCATAAATATTCATTATAGTATAAACAAGCGATAATCATATGAAGAACTTCAAAGTAGATTAATATAACAACTCAAATCTTGTTTACAACTTAGAATTCATCCTCCATCAATAGGTGTTTAGCTGTTCATATATACATATGAGAAAAGTAAAGAGATAACGTTACGATTAAAGAATCGCTCTGAAACCCTAGCTTTCGCTTCGTGTGTTGTTTCTTCTCTCAAAGCCTTACAATTTCATGACCCCTTGATGATGATATTATTTTACATGACCTAATAACTTTTTATAGGTTTACATTGCTTGGCCTTTGTCGGTTAAGGAACCCGACCCGAAATTACGAAAGAAAGACCCTAATCGTGAATTTTGGCCTTCAACAGTTTGCATACCCGTTTGCAAACTTAAAATTTGTAATAAAATCCAGGGAAATAAGTTTGCATACCCGTTTGCAAACTGAAATTTCAATTTAATCCGTTTGCATACCCGTTTGCAAACTTTCATGTCTTCGGTATTCGATAAAAAGCTTGTTTTGGCCGTAACTTCTTCGTCCGAACTCGGAATGACCTAGATCTTTTTGCATTATTTTCCTCTTTCAATTATATTCAAGATGGTGATGAGAAACCCTAGATTTGAATGATTTAATCTCAGTCTTTGGCCCGTCTCTTGATTTTGAGCGTTTTGCTCCTTTTCGTGGCACTTCTTCCACTTCTCTTCGACTTGAGCACTTGGATACTTGGAATACTTCTCTTCTTAGCTCTTTTAAGCACCTTTTAGTTCCTTTTTGGATGATTCACCTAATAGAGACAAATAAGAGAAAACAAGAGTAATAATACGAAAATATGCAAGAATAATAGCTAAAACAAGTATGGAATGAACACTAAAATCATATGAATTATGCACTTATCATATTCCCCCACACTTATC
Source organism: Papaver atlanticum (assembly GCA_023531105.1). Taxonomy (NCBI): domain Eukaryota; kingdom Viridiplantae; phylum Streptophyta; class Magnoliopsida; order Ranunculales; family Papaveraceae; genus Papaver; species Papaver atlanticum. The sequence continues at coordinate 1,064,105 of JAJJMB010007312.1, forward strand.
TTTTGCTAGTCCTCGAGAAAACTAAAATAAACTAATCCTAAATATAACAACTCCCTTTCATTGAGAAAATGGTTACACTTAGCTAATGCAACATGCCTTTAAACCCCTAGGTGTCCCTAGTGGACGAGTTATAGTCTCGTGAGGGTTTACAAGAGGTATACCCACAAAACCTACTCCAGTTTCTCGCCTTGGAAGAACTATTAAGGACATAAAAATAATTAGCCTGCATAAGTTCTTTAGCTACAAACATTCCACATGCATTCCAATCATCACACACAAGCAATTACTTACGTGTGTCATTCAACCTGATTGCATAACTCTACTAAGATAGTCATCGTACTTGTTGCAATGTTTCTCAACATTTTTGCTGCAACACTCGCCTACTGAAATCACATGGATAGATTAGATAATGGAAATAGAATAATGAAGTGTGCAAATGTTGACTAATGTGAAAGATGTTACCCACAATACTTGTATGAATGTCGTCAAAGGATTTTTTTATATACATTTAGCGCACTAGTTGAGACAAGCACCCATTTAACTCGACCACATGATTAGATACTCTAAGCGCATGTTTCCTTTCAACAAATATGTGATAGTTCCCTTGGATCCTGCATTCCACGCTTGTTTAGGCGACGGAGATAGGGACAACGTTTCACACATACTGCTATCCAAGTGTCGAGAACCTCATCAATAGTCATTTTGACTTGCTAAATAATGATGATAGGTTTCACTCATTTCATCGACTACATGATTAATTCCCATGGATCCTGCGTTCCACGCTTGTTTAGGCGACGGAGACAGGAAGAATCTTCTCTTTGTATTATTAACTAGGGCTTAACCCGTGCCGTAATGGCACGGGAAAGGATATGTATTTCAAATATATCCATCGGTTCATACATATCATAACTGTTGGCGAAAAATCGATCCAAGTCTAAATGTTTTTGAGGTGTTGGTTAATAAACATGTCCTTGGACTCAAATCTTCTAATATTATGTATGTAAGTCATACAATCCTTTAGGAAAAACATAGTTAATCGTTAACAAACTCCTCAAATTCCTATGGGCCTATGGGTAATATAGAACACTACTTCATTCACTTCTTCAAAACAAAGTAGTGGCCTTACTTCGAAAACAAATAAATCATCAAAGGTTGTTCACCAAATTTGTAACAAAACTGAAAATGCAAAATTACTTCAAAATCAATCAGATTAATCATACAAAATCTGTTAGCTTCAGGAATTAGTTTTCTCCCTTTGATGATATAAATTATTTCAAAGTTACATAGATTTGTGTTTATTAATTTTTCTAAAGTTTAATAATCTGTAATTCTTGATCCATTTCGTTTCTTATCTACTTATCTTGTTTCGTTTAATAATCTGTAATTCTTGATCCATTTCGTTTTTTATCTACTTATCGAGGAGAAATGGCAGAAACAGAAATCATGACAAAATGGGAATAAAGAGAGATATGAGAAACTAAACTAATTACAATTGATTCGCGTGTAGCCTTGTATGGGGCCAATTTTTTTATAGGTTTCATCTTCTTTCCTGCCCCGACGCGACAAATCTCAAAACCACAGCTGTTGATTTATCTTCTCCCTAGAATAATCTGGCCTTTAATATTTATTTTTATTTTAAAAAATTAAGGAAATAAAGAAAATAAAATAAAAATTAATATCAAATAAAATAAAATTAACCACGGGTAACTAAATAATTTATCTACCTTAGGACACCTTCTCATCCCACTACCACTACTTCTTTCATCACCACCACCATTATCGTCATCACTCAACCATTCTCACCGACACCCACCACCATTATCTCCACCGCTGATCCACCACCCCCGCCCACCATCACAACCACCATTAATGCCTACTAATTTAATATAAAATAAATTTATTATGTACTGTATTAATGAAAATATATTTATTTGATTAATTAAAGAAACATTTTATTATGAAATATATCAATAGAACATTTATTATCGAAAGTTAATTAAGCTAATCATTTTACAACCGTAGATTTAGCTTTCCCAATAATGAATCCAGAGTGTCCTTTATCTTGCGTAAGTTGTCTATCAATCAGATTAATCTTACAAAATCTGTTAGCTCCAGAAATTACTTTTTTCCCTTTGTTGATATAAATTATTCCAAATTTACATAGATTTGTGTTTATTTATTTTCCTAAAGTTTAATAATCTGTAATTCTTGATCCATTTCATTTCTTATCTACTTATCTTCTCTCTTTACCTATTACCATGAACTAATTCTCAAGCATGCATAATCACATGAAGTCGAGAAGAAATGGCAGAAACAAAAATCATGATGAAAAATGGGAATACAAAGAGATATGAGAAACTAAATTATCTATTACAATTGATTCGCGTGTAGCCTTGACCCGACCCGACAAGTCTTAAAACCATTGCTATTGATTTATCTTCTCCCTAGAAAAATCTGGCCTTTATATTTATTTTGATATAAAAAAATTTAAAAAATAAAAGAAAAACAAATTTAAAAATTAATATTAAATAAAAAAAATAACCAAGGGTAACAAAATAATTTCTTTACCTTAGGACACCTATCTCATCCCACTACAACTACTTCTTACACCACCTCCACCATTAATGTCATCACTCCACCATTCTCGCCAACACCCACCACCATATCCCTACCGCCGATCCACCACCCCCGCCCACCATCACAACCACCATTAATGCCTACTGATTTAATATAAAATAAACTTATTATGTACTATATTAATGAAAATATATTTATTTGATTAATTGGAGAAACATTTATTATGAAATTTCAATATAATATTGATTATTGAAAGTTAATTAAACTGATCATTTTACGGTCATAGATTTAACTTTCCCAAGAATGAATCCAAAGCGTCCTTTATCTTGCCTAAGTTCTCTAAACTTTGTTTTATAAGCTGGTTTATAATTTCACATGTGTCATAGCGGCACGATCTCCATAATAAGTAAAAGAAAGAGCTATGTCAATTTTGACCCTAGTCATTTTTTTGTTGGCTCTATATATAGTGACAATTTTGTTTCCATGGTTTTTTTTTTTAGAATTGCTAGGTTGACCGTAATAGGTGTCTCGAAGAAACTACCGAGTGAAACATGTCGTGGGACCAACTGAAAACCTTTACTATCCCAATAGCAGATACATCACTCTATCATCGTTAAATTTTTCTCGGTTTGTTTTTAGGGAAATTGCGGTCATCCTATACAAATATATATATTAATCGCCCATCACCACTACCTCATCACCGGCTCCATGGACCACCACCCACAAATACTACCCAATTGATATGATTATTAACAAATTTATTATTTATTTAATGAAAGTATTTATTTTGATAATCATAAGACATTTATAAGGAAACATTAATAAAAATATTTAATGATGAAAGTATGTTCATTAAGAAAATTGTGAGACATTTATAATGAAAAACTAATAAATATTTAATGAAAGTTCATTCATGAAGATAATTATAAGATATTTATGACGTAAGAAGATATTTATAATGAAAAATTAATAAAAAATTTAATGAAAGTATATTTATTAAGACAATTATAGGACATTTATAATGAGAGGTTAATAAAATATTCATTATAAGAAATTAATTATACAATAATGATGTAAACAACCACAACCATCGATTTAGCTTTCCCAAGAATGAATCCGGAGCATCCTTTATCTAAACTAAGTTGTCCATGCTCTGTTTTATATTCTTGATAATGTCGGTATATGAAGAGGGGCCTTATATATATTTTTGATTTTTGATTTTTGGCTCACTCTTTATGAGTGTAAGACAATTGTCTATGGGGCTTTTATAAACTCAACCAATGATTACCTTGCTACAACATCCATGGCAGTACTAGGATCCCACCAATTCACTTAGAGAAATATATAACTGCAAAAATAAAAAGAAAGTGATTCAGTAATGATTAATTGCGAGGACGAATCTTTCAAACGACTACCATGCTATTGGTAGCATCTGAGTTTGCATTCAATTATGAACGTATATAATTAAGGATTGTAGAACGATAAAGTGGGACTCAATCCATAGCCGTAAGATCTGTTTCAACCTAAAAGGTTTGATGTCATCCTAAATAGCTCATAATTAACTCCAAAAGATGAAATCTCAAGAATGCAAGAAATCAAAGAGTTTTTTTTTTTTTTTTTTTTTTTTTTTTTTTTTTTTTTTTTTTTTTTCCTGAATATAGATATGCACACTAAAAGTGTCCTAAGAAGGTGAATACCAATATAATATACTAGCCAAACATTCTTAACTACTCCCCACACTTAAACTCAACATTGTCCTTAATGTTCAAAACCGAAAATTCTGATTTCTGACATAACAGCCTGAAAAACTCAATAACTGTACAAATGGGTAGGGAACTAGGAAAAACATCCTAAAGGAAAGTTGTTCACCTATGTCTTTCCTAGGATGTGTCAAAGGGGAACAGTGTTTCGATAGACGGTCTGACTTTTATGGCCTCCGGACTGACAGACATGCAATCTGAAAAAATTCTGGAAAAATGCCGAAACTCGGATTTCCAGGCTAATCGGTCCAACTTAACATACCCCAAATTCATATTTTCTTTTTGTAAAAGAAATATGAGTCTGTCCTCTTTAAAAGTTGGGGTCAGCCACTCAAATTGGACTCCGTATGAAGTCTCAAGAGATGTTTTCGTGACAACTGCGCAGTCAGAATTTTTCTGACGAAAATAGTTTCGTTAAAACTTTTATTATAGATATAGGACTTTGTAAAATCTAAGATGGGAATGCAAGATATGATATGCAAAAGTAAAAAAATTAAAAATAAAAAGGGATAGAAATACAAAACCGATGGGTTGCCTCCCATGTAGCGCTTGGTTTAACGTCCTCAGCCCGACTTGGCATTTCAATTATGCTACTCCTCCAGAGGGAGTGAATCACGAAGCTCAATTTCATCCATGTTCACATAAGCAACGTTTTCATAATATGGTTTCAATCTATGGCCGTTCACTTTTAAAGTTGTCCCATCTCTAAGACTAGAAATGTCAACTGCACCATAAGAGAAAACATTAGTAACAACAAACGGTCCAATCCATCTGGACCTTAGCTTCCCAGGAAATAGTTTAAGACGAGAATTAAATAAAAGAACTTTTTGTCCCACAACAAAACTCTTTCGAGAAATCATCTTGTCATGGAAAAGTTTCGCCTTTTCCTTATATATACGAGAACTCTCGTAAGCATCATTGCGTATCTCCTCGAGCTCGTTAAGTTGTAACTTCCTTTGTTTCCTCGCATTGTCGTAATCTTTATCGCCCAATATGCCTTATGCTCAAGTTCAACAGGAAGATGTCAAGCTTTGCCATAAACCAACCGATATAGAGACATACCAATCGGTGTTTTGTATGCCGTTCTATACACCCATAGTGCATCGTTAAGCCTATAACTCCAATCTTTCCGTGTAGTGTTTACGGTTTTCTCAAGAATATATTTAATCTCACGGTTCGAGATTTCAGCTTGCCCACTAGTTTGTGGGTGGTATGGCGTACCGAACTTGTGACTTATGTTGTACTTCTTGAGTAAGGCATGAAAGGATATCTAAAAATGTGAGCCTCCGTAAATGATAACCACTCTTGGTGTACCATGTCTCGAGAAAATATATTCCTTCATAAACTCACAAACAACTTGAGAAGCATTAGTAGGGGTGGCTTTAGCTTCCACCCATTTCGAAACATAATCCACAGCAAGAAGTATATAATATTTTCCATTGGAATTGACAAAAGGTCCCATAAAATCTATACCCACCACATCAAAAATCTCTACGGTGAGAATATGATTGAGTGGCATTTGATTTCGAGCACCTAGATTGCCAGTTCGTTGACATCTATCACAAGATTTGCAAAACATATATGCATCCTCAAATAGGGTAGGCCAATAAAATCCACTTTCAATTACTTTGAAAGAGGTACGTTTAGAACCAAGGTGACCACCACATGAATAAGTATGACAAAAAGTAAGAATGGATTGAAATTCAAAATTAGGTACGCACCTGCGGATGATTTGATCGGAACCGTATTTCCACAGGTATGGCTCATCCCACACATACTGCTTGGCTATAAGCTTAAGCTTTTGAAAATTAGACATTGTACTAGGTACTTGTCTTGTAACCCAGTAGTTCACTATATCCACGTACCAAGGTGTTGACGCTTCAATCGAGAAAAGTTGTTCATCTGGAAAACGATATTGTAAAGGAAGTTCTTCTTTGGAAACAACAAGTCTACCAAGGTGATCTGCCACAGTATTTTCAACACCTCTTTTATCCTTAATTTCATAATCAAATTCTTGCAATAGTAGTATCCACCGTATAAGTCTTGGCTTAGCTTCTTTCTTCTTTAATAGGTACCGAAGTGTTGCATGATCAGAATATACAATCACTTTTGTACCCACCAAGTATGGTCTAAATTTTTCTAGTGCAAATACTACAGCCAAAAATTCTTTCTCGGTAGTGGAATAGTTGATTTGTGCATTGTTCAGGGTCCTATATGCATAATAAATCACATGAGACAGCTTGTTTACTCTTTGACCCAAAACGGCTCCAACTGCATAGTCACTTGCATCACACATTAATTCAAATTGAAGACTCCAATCCGGTGACTTGATAATTGGTGCAGTTGTCAACAATTCTTTCAATTTATCAAAGGCATCCTTGCACTCCTTGTTGAAGTAAAAAACAACCTCTTTTTGCAATAATTTGCACATCGGCATTGAGATTTTGGAAAAGTCCTTGATAAATCGCCTGTAAAAACCTTCATGACCAAGAAACGAGCGAATTTCCCTCACCGAAGTGGGATATCGTAAGTTTTTTATTAAGTCTATCTTTGCTTTGTAAACTTCAAGCCCTCGAGAGGACACGATGTGATCTAGCACTATACCATGGTTTACCATACAGTGGCATTTCTCCCAATTTAAAACAAGGTTAGTGTCTATGCATCTTTTAAGCACAAGTTCAAGATTTTGTAAACAAATATCAAATGAATCACCATAAACACTAAAATCATCCATAAATACCTCAATAATGCGTTCCATGTAGTCCGAAAATATACTAACCATACACCTCTGAAAAGTGGCAGGCGCATTGCAAAGACCAAACGACATTTGTCTATAGGCAAACGTATCAAAAGGACAAGTAAAAGTAGTTTTCTCTTGTCTTCTGGTGCAATAACAATCTGATTGTACCCCAAATAACTGTCCAAAAAGAAATAATGTGAATGTCCCGCTAACCTCTCTAACATCTGATCAATGAAAGGCAAAGGAAAGTGATCATTTCGGGTTGCGACATTAAGCTTTCTATAGTCTATGCACACTCTCCATCCTATTTGAACTCTTGTAGGAACAAGTTCGTCATTTTTATTTCTAACAACAGTGACACCTGCTTTCTTAGGTACCACCTATACCAGACTAACCCATTTGCTATCAGAAATTGGGTAAATCACCCCCACACTTAGCAATTTGAGGATTTCTTTCTTCACGACCTCCATCATTGGGGGGTTAAGCCTACGCTGAGTATCACGTACCGGTTTAAAATCATCTTCCATTAGGATTCTATGCATGCACATGGATGGACTAATGCCTTTGATATCGGCAATTGTCCAACCAATAGCCGTTTTGTGCTCTTTCAGAACCCTAAGTAGACGTTCTTCTTGTATTGGGCTGAGGTTCTTTGCAATAATCACCGGAAGTTCTTCTTTATCACCCAAGTACGCGTACTTTAAGTGGTCTGGAAGCGTCTTCAAATCTAGTTTCGGTGCCTGCATAACAGAAGGTAAAGGAACCTCATTAGTTATGGGTAACGAAATATAAGAATATTACCCGTTTTTGCTTCTTGTAGTGTCGTTAAAGCACCACACATCTCCACCAGTTCTTTGGCTAAGTCAACGTCCAGGTTCGGCTGTCTATGAATATCTAAATTAATGTTATTACGTAACACAACTCTAAGTTCATCTTCATCGTTCAAATCAAACATTTGTTGTGCTAACAAACCAATAACATCAATAGAGAAGGCGGAGTGAACATCACTAGGATCCCCGGAAGCGGCGCCAAAATTTGATGGCTGTCGTAAGTGAAATCAAATTAATAATCTTATTTCCACACAATTAACTGGTAATATAATGGAAGTAAGGATCGTTCCCACGAAGAGCAGTGAGTTTTAGTTGTCAAAGTGTCACAAAGGGTGGGGTGTGTGGGGGAGGGGGGGGGGGGGTTGTTTTAGACTTTAAACAAAATAAATAATCAAAGCAAATAAAGTTGAGTTGTAATCAGTAGAGAGAGATATGATCGAGGAATCCTTCTTCGTTAATAAACCGTCAATGAGTTATCATACTTTTCTACTCGTCGTTAATCATAGACTATCACAAACCGTGGAATAACAGCTAGCTCAGTGTTATTTCCTAAATTCCTTTGATCACTGAGTACGGACGAAAGCTCTCCAATACCAGATTTTATTCGTCTAAACCACCTAGTAGTAGCTCACTCAAGGTGTAATTTGGTCGAATACTTTATCTTTTGTGAATTTATAGGTTGATCCTAGTAGTTAGACTCTTAGCTCAAGGTCCACTTTCTAGTGTTGTTTATACAAACAATCGCTCCACAGAATCCCTCTGTAAGGTCTCGTGTTCTCTACTTGTGTACAAGTTATTCGACGATTACTTATCTCCTAACTCAATACTAGCAATAGATTAAATCAACAAATCAATTTAGTTGGCCACCTAAAAAATCTATCAATCAATCATAAATATTCATTATAGTATAAACAAGCGATGATCATATGAAGAACTTCAAAGTAGATTAATATAATAACTCAAATCTTGTTTAAAACTTGAAATTCATCCTCAATCAATAGGTGTTTAGCTATTCATGGATGTAGAAACATCCATGATATACATATGAGAAAAGTAAAGAGATAACGTTGTTAGAGCACTGCTCGGTCAAACTCGCAAGCGTTGCTATCTCAAGCTTGTTTGTCAAGTTTAGTTGCCAAAACTATAAGTCTTGATTTCTAGTCTACTTATAGCTAAGTCTCGGATTAGGATAGAAAGTGTAGTTGAGCATTAGACTTCACGGCGTTCATCGATTGAAGACGAAGAACAACTAAGGGGATCTTGTGCAACTTAATCAACAAAAGGTATGTGGAGTCTTGAACTCATCTATCACTCAAAAGTCTATCTACTCTATCTCCTATTTGAGACAAAAGTTGTATAGCTATATAGAATTCGATTATACACATTTGATATTTCGAGCTGAGTTTAACTCGCTTACATATTTTTCGAAATATATGTTGGTAAGCTTTCGCTTTAGCCAAGTTCATTTTATATTCTTGACGAAAGTCAAAATATGATCATGTGAAATTGCCTGGTAACATCTTACATGATTTATGTGAAACAGTCATTTGATATAGACTCAGAATGTTTCGTATTGATCTATCGATCACTTGAAAATTGCTTCGAAGCTAATAGTTTCTATGAGACAGCTATTGTCGTCTTCTAAGAATGTTTCAATGATTGAAATGTGAGTTTAGAACTATTAACCATGATTGGATATAACACGGTATGCGTACTTGTATGCTAACTGTTGCAAGTTATTTCAAGTCCGAGAACTATAGTATGCATACCCGTATGCGTACTGGTTGGTTTAATGAAAGTCCGGGAACTTAGTATGCATACCCGTATGCGTACTGGCGTAAAGTTCATGTACGAAAATTCAACTGAGTTTGGAAGGTATGCGTACCCGTTCGCATATTGGTGAACCCAAACTTAGTCCGGCCACTTAGGTATGCGTACCCGTCTGCATACTTGAGTAGGTTATATTCTAAAATCGGTTTGTTCATGAACTAATACATTTATATATTAAGAAATGCAATCTTTTGCAAACCGTGGCTATAATGTTCATGAATTGATTCGAGTGAATCAAAATCGATTTTGCTTCAATTGTGTCTTGTATACTTCTATGAGAATATAAACAATTGAACAACTCTAGAACTAGTTTCATTTGAGTCATTTGAATTAGTTATGGTTAAGATGAACAAGGTTGATATGAAAGTGTTCATATGGCTAACTTCGGTTAACTATTGTTGAGCCAACAAGGTGTACACGTTTAGGTACGGTTACTCATATCTAAATGAAGTCACTTTCTATTTGAGTGTAACAAGCTAAGTTCGATCTAACGGTTGAAAGATATTAGCTTGAGTCTAATATGGTTTTCTTCTAACGGTGAATATCGAATGCTTTGTTACCAAGGTAACATTGATTGCAAACCCTGATTTGAAGACTATATATGGGAGAACTCTAGCAACTGGGAAACCTAATCCCCACACATCCTGTGTGATACTAGTTGCGACTAGAGTCGATTCTCCTTTAACCTTAGGTTTTTCCAAAACCCTGTAAGTTAACGAATTAAAAACTTCATTGGGATTGTGAAGCCAGACCCAACTATTTTCTCTGTAGTTGCGTGTTCTGATCTTGTTGTTTTCAATCATATTGAGTACTATCTTCTCTAAGATTTGCTCGAGATTTAATCTCCATAGGCAAGATAAAAAGTAGTCACAAACATCTTCGTCTCATCGTTTGTGATTCCACAATATCTTGTTTCACTACCATACGATTAAGATTATTGTTAGGTGATTGATATTACTAGGCTGTTATTCGGGAATATAAGTCTGGTGTATCAATTGGTTCCTATTCACCTTGATTTATCAAAAGACGGAACAAAACTCATAGGTATTTCTGTGGGAGACAGATTTATCTATTCAATAGACTTTTCAATGTGAGGCAGATTGGTTTATCGAGTCTTCGACTTTGGGTCGTAGCAACTCTTAGTTGTGGGTGAGATCAGCTAAGGGAATCAAGTGCGTAGAGTCCTGCTGGGATTCAGAGGCGTAAGGAACGCGACTGTACCTTGATCAGTGTGAGATTGGTTAGGGCTCAATTACATTCCAGTCCGAAGTAACTTGGAGTAGGCTAGTGTCTGTAGCGGCTTAATACAGTGTGGTGTTCAAATCTGGACTAGGTTCCGGGGTTTTTCTGCATTTGCGGTTTCCTCATTAACAAAACTTCTGGTGTCTGTGTTATTTCTTTTCCGTATTATATTTGTTTATATAATTGAAATATCACAGGTTGTGCGTAGTTCAATCAATTAGATATTCCAACCTTTGGTTGTTGATATAAATTGATTGACACTTGAACATTGGTCTTTGGTACCGTTCAAGTTGTTTCACATAATAATCAGGCTCAAGGATTTCTATCTGTTTGATTTGCTGATTACATTGTGATACAAAGATACAACTCTTGGATATATTTCCATTGATTGAGTCTGACTGTCTAGTTGATTCTCTTGGAATTATATTGGAGTTTGTCCATACAGATTGCCTAAACGAAATATTGGGTGACGTTGTTAGACCCCCGCTTTTTCAATTGGTATCAGAGCAGGCAAACACATTTAAGACCTCATAAGTCTGTGTTTCTGGCAATCTGATTTGTGTGGATAGTTGTTTATCTCAAACTCGCGCACGTAGAAATGAGTTCCAAAAGTTTTGATTATGCTAAATGTCTTGGGCTTACCTCCAAGGATAACTCCTTTGCTGATTCTTCCGATTATCCAAATCCCGAGGTAAGAATTTTTTGCTATCAGATTCTGATAACATTCCCTCTGATGTGACATTTAATACTATGTCTGAAGCTCAAATGAAACTCACCAGAACTCTAAAACAATCTGCTGAGATTATTGATTTTCAAGGAGCTAAGATAAAGTCTCTTGAAGAAAAACATGATCAGCTCATTGATGAGCTTGAGAAGTCTCTTGGCCAAGAATGGGAACTCTATAGCATCGTCGAAACCTTCTCTAACAATATCGAAAAACTTGTTCAAGAAACTACTCTACATCGTGAAAAGATTAGTACTCTTGAGAATATTGTTAAAGAAGATTCAATTAGAGAAAAACGTTTGATCGAGGCTCATTCATCAGATCTGGACAACTTTCGTGTTGAAAAAGAGAAATTGGTTGCTTCCCTTCTTCTAGTCCAGGAACAGTGCAAATCCTTAAAAAAGAAAAACTCTATTTTAATGAGAAAATAGTTTATGCCAATCACTAATTCTGAGGCGGAATTACACTACATGAAGAAAAGTTCTTCAAAGGAAGTTCCTGCTAAGAAGTGGGTTAAATTATGTTTGGAATGCACATTTGGGGTATACGCCCAATACTACGGCTTGAATGTAGTTTACATAAACCAGCACAAGCTCAAAAATTGGACCAAACCGGGTAGTATCTTTTGATTAATACCTTTCGTATCCCTTAAATAATGTCGCATAACCATCGCAGTGTCCAGCTTCATATAAATCTAAAAAATAGGTCATTGTAGACGAAACGTTCTCACTCTTCCGTCTCGTTTAAACCCTAGTTCTTTCACACCAAAATTGATGTGCAAATTCCTAAAACTCCAGTGCTTTCACATCAGATTTCAGGTAAGTTAACATTGACATCATCTGGTTTCTTATTTTTAGGTATTCTTACTTCTTAAATGAAAGAAAGAAAAAGATCTTCATTTTCATAATCACCAGCTAACAGAGGAGTTGAATTCGAATCGCAAATTCTAAACACTGTTGGGCGATACAGACGAGGCTGCACCTGAAGATAGTTAATCAGATAATCATTTTGGTATAAGCCTTTATTTCGGTAGTTTCTTTAAGAATTTTATTTTGTCAGCTCCAAATCAGAGGTTTCTGTTGATATCGGGTATTCTAGACATGATCTGAAGTTAGGTACATTCTTTTCTCTCTAGATTTATGGTTTCACTTCATAAAAAAAATTGTGTTCTGTTTGGGTCTGATTAGAATCGACTGTTCTTCATTTTTTTTTCTTTTAACTGGGGTTCTGATTATAACTAGATTTTTAGTTAGAATTGACAGATTTTCTTATTAGATTCGTCAAATCATGTTTTGTTTTCTGAATTGGGATGTTTTTTTCTGAATTGATCCACTTGTTGTTGTAGCTAAGATAAATCCTTTAATACTAATTTCTGTTTCGAGTAAATTTTGGGCTCATCCATGTTTCTCTGAGTTGGGATGTTTGTTTTATGTTACTGCTGCAAACCTTAAGACATTGCGTCTACCTTCGAGTCAACTAAGCAGTCCATTAGTAGAACAAGTTGCTGGGAGACTAACCAGCATCACATTCTTGGACTTGAGACTCTCTGAGAAAATCAGTGGTCCTGCATTGGAATTGATTGGCAAGAGCTATAAATTCCTTTCAGGGCTTAGACTGGTCATGCGTCCACTTGAGGTTGTAGATAAAGATTCCCATGATGATGAAGCTCATGCAATTGCAAAAAATTCTGGTGACTTCTTGATGCCAAGATACATAGAGGTGCAGACATTGTAAACTTTTACATCTCAGCATACCATCCTTGCGACCCTGTATAGCCCACCTCCCACATGACCTTTTGCAGTGAACTACTTAATGGTTTGTATGCTGTCTTTTCTCTCTATAGGCGCAATTGTTATGCCATATCTCATTTGGTGTATGGTGTTTGATGTTACTTTTATAATTGTTCGCCTATGCTATAACTGATTTAGTACACGGTGTTTGATGTTACTTTTACAATTGTAACTGATTTAGTGTAGGGTGTTTGATTGTAGGCTGTCTTTTAGTTGCCACTTATTTCTAGTTGAAGGCAACCAGTTGATGACGTACATAACTTTTTGCAGCTGAAAGCTGTGTTGTTTCTTACTGAATACATGTATTAACATCCTGTTCTTTTACTGGCTCATGAATTGTCTTGAGTGGGTACATGCACTCACTCTTACTGGCATTCTGGTGAGCAATAAATTAATCAGAGTCACTGTGTACATGAAATCTGTCAATCTTTAACTAAGTATGTTATTTTTGCAAATTGTATTAGATTAGGTACTTAATATGCTTATATATACATCCGTTTTTTGCCTTTCTAGGTTATAATAATGTACACTAAACAACTGCTTTTGGGGTTGGAGTATCTCCAAAGGAATGGAATCATGCATAGAGACATTAAGGTATCTTACTTAGTTTGCATTTCTCTATGACAAGTAGTGTGTTCACTCCTCTCACTCACTGGATTAGTCAGTCCTTTGTTCCGGGTGCAAATATTCTTGTTGATAATAAAGGATGTATCAAGCTTACATGTGTGGATTTTTGGGGTTTGATCTTCACTAGCTAGCAGTATTCCTTTAGCTAGCCTTTCATGTTGTAGTTTACGTGCACATATAATATCCTGATAAGTTGTGATTTTAGGACTTTAAAATTCAAAACATCGTCGGCTCTTGTGATGGTTGTTTATGTTCTCTGTACTCGCTGGTTGTTTGTCCTTCTATTATACTAAGTAGTTGACGCCTTCTGAATTTTGTAACTTGCAACTTGTATTTCCTTTTTTTTGGCAAGTCCTGAACCCATGCCTACTGAATTTTCTTACTGATCTGGCGCTACTTTCAGAATCTAGATTACTGGTATGTTTCTTGAATACTAATTAGCAATCTATAGCTATCCAGCTTGCTTTCCTGTATCGGACAGCACAGTCGGTGGAGCTCAATCTGGATAGATTAACATAAATTCACACTTTTAATATTCTCTTTTCTTGTGGCATGCTTAAATTCTGTGGCAATAGCTTGGATCGGTGGTTTCATCACCTAAGCTAATTTTCGAAAAATATCGTGAATGTAGGTTGGACTCCCAGAGAACATGTCAAGATACATGAATAATTGCTATGATTGGAAGGAATCTGGAAAAGTTTGCATGCTTCTTCAACAAACGGCTTGTCAGGATCGTCTTCAACAAATGGCTTGCTTGTCAGAACTGGGAAATCAAGTTATTCAGCTAAAAAGATCTCTATTCCCTGTCAGTGGATACTAAGAAGGTTTTTGATGGTGAATATTTTTTTGTTTCATTAGGTGAATAAGGTTCATGTTTGTCTGCTATGTGAAAGCATTTCTGCAAAATTGATTTTTCGCCCTTTTTCACGTGGATAGTTATTTTTGCACCCTTTAGTTTATGAAGGTGCATAATGCTGTTTTCACCATTTTTTATGTGAAATTCTGTTTTTGCACTTTTGTTACAGGCATATTTTAGGTGCAGAATTCTATTTTCACTATTTATTTTAATGTGAACAATTATTTCTGCACCCTTTCACAAGGTTCCGAAACAGTTCTGCAACATGCCTTTGTTGTTCAGCCTCCTGCCATGACAAGTATAATGCGATATCTGCTTTATTTTCATCCATTTGTTGCTTCCTTCGCGATTTATGTGCCTTAAATTTGATTTTCGTTTAGGATTTTAAAGAGGTTTTGATCAGTTGGTTTTATTTATTTAAGGTTTTTGAGTAATGGGTCTTCATGTTGATAGTCCATATCTGCCATTTTTAATGCATTTTGTTTTGTTAATGCATAGTTCGATGGTGCTATCCCTCATCTTACAGTTGTGATTCCTTGTGCCCTATACTCAATTGATAGGTTGAGGTGAATGATTCTGCTACTCTATCAAGTTATACTACCACTTCATAATAGTACGAGGCTACTGTCCAAGCAAGGCGTGTTCACATAACATTTGAAAGTCAGCCCTCACAACAAATCGACATTTAACTTCTGTATGAAGCTCAGAAAAGGAAATAGAGGTAAGAACTGTGAGTGTCCTGGTTAGGTCATGTTGCTTCGTGTTATGTAAAACTTCATATTCGAATGCCGGTGGTTGTCTATACAATTCCCATGGTTTATATCTCAGAACACACCAGTTGTCATGCTGTGGAAGAAATTCGAGCCAAGTTTTGATGATTGCTCGTTTACCGTTTTGTTGTCAGATTTTGGTTACATAATCTTTGAACTCATATTGACAAGTTTTCTTTTAGTTTTGTTTCACAAGAAAGGAAGATTCATCTTGAACAATTACCTTACATGCTGAAACTCAGAGATTATTACGATGAATGCAATTTTCCACCATAATCATGTTAGTTTATGCCCCATTGACTCGATACATGTTTTCTGCTCAATATACGAATATCTTTTTTCTCAATTTCGATTGTTTTCGTGTTCTAAGATGCATGATTCAATTGTAAAGATACTCATGTCTCCACTGTGACTGAGACTATGTATTTCTGACACACTTGGTTGGTATTGTTTGAAGCCATTTCTGAGATCCTGCTCTATATCGATTTTTGCATAACCAAAGCATTATTGAAACTTTGTCACACTGGTAGTCTGTCTAGAAATCTATTATGAGCAAAGCTTAAAAGGAGAGCTTTATGGGTAACTGATGGACCAGAAAAACCTTACACTGAACAATTAAGACTGATGTGGTTGACTTTTACTTGGTTATGCACATGCACAGGTGGTGGCTGAGCATTTTTCGATGGAGGAAGTAGCTGGTATAGAAGACAGATTTTATATGACGGACAATAACAAATAGAAAGCTAACCTCTAGGGTGAGCTGAAAGAAAGTTTTCATAAGATTGGACATCAGATTGCCGATCCAGTTACTCAGTTAATAATGGAAGCTAACTCAGCCTACAGTAAGCATGAATTTGGAAGGAAAAGTTTAAGGTATTAGTTCTCTTTTTAGAGCTTTTTTGTTGTTTTCCTTGACTGATTTGTATGAGGTGTGAGAACTTCATGTTTTCTCCCTCTGAATCTTGAGCAACTAATACTTAGAAAGTGAAAAAGAAAATAGTTACATGCCTAAATTTATGCTTACTGTAGGTCGATTTAAAAGTATTGCGAGAGGCCGCACAATGGAGAACATTCCAAGGTTGATAGTTTTTGTTCTGATGTGTATGGATCGAGATTTTCTCTTTTAGTATCTTTATCATGTCATTGTAAAAGCACAAGGATTTGAAAACTGAAAAGAGATGCACATGTTTTAAAATAATCATGACATTAAGGTATCTTATTTATATTGTATCTTATTTGTAGAATCATAGTTTTTGATTTCACCGAGAGTTGATTTGAAATGTTATTGTTTGTAGGTAGGTTTCCGGTTGTAGCAAACATGGATTCAGAGACCACCAAAAGTGAACTTTTTCTAGCAGTGATATCTTTTGTTTTGTGATACAACTTTCTGTTGAGTAGTTCCTCACTTCCTTGTATCCATTGGCGCTCTAGATTTTTGTAGTGGAACAGGCTACCAGCCTTGGACAACAGTTTCACTGTGAGCTGGACTTTTAAGGAGTGTTGATTCCATGGGGATGTAACATCTTGTATGAACTGAAAATTTACTGAAATCCGAATTACAAACTTTCAGAATTACAAATTTTCTGAAATGTAACAGAATTACAAACGATCCCTTATTTGTGAACTCACGTTCCTAGACAGTCTATTGGTCCAATGAGAGAGAGAATGAGGAAGAGAAATGTGTAAGCGGATTAGAAGCAGTTCATACAATCATACTCCATCTCCTTGTTATACATAATCTCCTTGTTAGAAGCAGTGCATTAGGTCGGAAAGAGACGCTACTAACACATGGCAAGTCTCCTTACAAGACCGCAGAAAGTGATTCTGGACGTATCTCTTCCTGACCACTTCTTTTCTATAAAGACTTGCCAACTGAAATGAAAGAAACAATAAGTATGAATGTTCCAGACATGGCCGATTTGGTTATCGATTTAGTTGGCCTGGAGAAATTAGGGCAGCAAGTGGATATATAATCTGACCGAAATTAGGGCGAGAATTTTGGGTTTCAGACTAAATTTTTGGCGCACACCAAATAATTTGGGCGGCAATTTTTATTTCAACCCAAATTATGGCGGCAATTTTCCATCCGTTGGATGGGATGGTAATCCGTATGCTTTGTGATATTATATTTATATGCGTTGGATTAAATTCTCTTGGTTTTTATTTGCCAAATGAACAACTTAAGGATCAGTGGGTTAGATGAAAATTGCTTATCAATGGAAAATTTGGATTATTATCGTGTCGAAGTCTGATTATCTTTTATTTCATTTTTATTTTTAGCGATTCAATCTAGTTTTTCGAATTCATTTTTTTCATATATATTCGACCAAATTCATATATCGAATTTAATGCAATCAACAAAAAAGTGATTGCATATGTTAATCTAATCATAAAGATTAATTGAATTCCTATAATTATTTCGATATCATGGGTTATACTATAAGATTGACGATGAAAATAAGTACACATGCAAACAAAAAGGATAAACTAACACACTAGAGAAACTGCAAATTTACATTGCCTTACATTCTTGTTCTACAAATGTAGTAGTCTGGAGTAAAGTTTGATAGTCCAAGCCAACTGCAAGACTCTACGTGGCTAAGTAACTAATTTTTGCCTGACAGAGACAACTTAAGCCGAAACCAAAACGATAAGAAATTTGCAGTACAGGTGCAAGACATCCCAATTTAGAATTCCTCCAGCCACAATAAGCTCTTACATTTTGTGCTTCTAAGGATTCTTTCCAAAGCCACATTTTGTACCAAGTCGTGCTAAGCTCCTTCAAAAGTTCATAGTACCGGGCAATACCTTGATGATCTCCATGAAATACCTCAAATTCTTGAATATGTATCTACCAACAGAGAACAAAACAATCTATTAGAGTTGGGAATCATAATACAGAAACGGTCCGAAGACTGATTAAAAATAAGGAATCAAACTTCAAAAGTCATTCAATCCAAATGTTAAATGTTATTCCAGATCGTCAACCTGCCACTCAGATACTTGCACATCCTAATGTTAAATGTTGTGTATCTGCTTCGACAATATATTGCATATTTATGCAACAGTGAGATCTAACAGGAGAACGATAATTGCTAATAAAGCACACAACTGTCCGGACAAGTAAATATGTAAACATAAGGTTGCTTATACAATAGGGTTTCTATAACTCAATGCCTAGCAAGTCCTACTTGCAGCATCCAAGCGCTGGTTAATGCTTGAATAACAACAAACTAAAAGTCTATATTTCCGTCACAGTTAGGTGTGCCATTATCAACTTACAACTATTTCTGCACACACCTCAGAGTTCACTGGTGGTTCATACAAATCATCCACTCCAGCACCTGCAAAGAGCTTGTGTCCAAGTTCTTTTGCTTCAAAATGATATGTTGCTACTGTTCAATCCCATGAACACACAAAGAGAGTGTATCCATCAGGAATCCTGTTTCAGGTACATAGAAGACACTTCCAATTAGTTGTTACTATGGTTTAAAGAACTACTTAAAGAGGAACAGTGATCTATTTAGCTAAGATAAAGGATACAAGGGTATTTATGGTTTTGATCAGAGTAGAGTTCACTCCACCTCTTTGGAGCATTCTTCAAGCCTTTGTTATGTGCACTGCAAGGCATTCTCAGGCCTCATCCTCAGTTGCAATTTTTAAGGCATTCATAGATATGCCAATGATCAACTCCAGTACTTTGTCTCATGTACAAACAAGCAATGAAGCAGTGAAGTTCATCTTAAACCAGCACCCACCAATACCATCAACACCCATCATCAACAACCACCACAACCACTCAGGACCACCCACCACCGTCACCACTCTCTAATAGTAACTAGGGCACCACCACCACCAATAACCAAAACCACTCACAGCCATAACAACCACCAATCAAAACATGATAATTTGCGGAATAAACAAATTTGAGAATGATACGAAAGCAAAATCCCTAATTCTTTTTATCAATTTTTTAAAACCCCATTTTCATACAACATAACTATAATGAAATCAAGATGAAGACAGTTAGAATTACTTAATTCATCGAAGAAGAGGAACCCACTATTTACATAAAAATAATGATAGATATTTTCATAAACAAACTATTTACATAAAAATAATGATAGATATTTTCTTGGTTTGGTTTGATGGCAAATGTTCAGTATGAACCTAAAATTAGGAAAATTTAATAGGAACATAAATTTACAGAGAGAGTGGGAGAGATGAATGGGTATTGATTGTGTTGGTTGTGAGAGAGATGGAGACGGGAATGTAATTAAGGTCTTACTGTGAGAATGGGAGTTCAGCAAAGGAAGTGGAAGGGAAATGGAGATTGAGATCGGGAAGGAGGCGGAGAGTGAGATGTAGGGTTAGGATCTTTTTCCTTGGGGTTTTATTTAGAGTGAACGAGATGCTAAATCTCCTGGAAAATCCGACGGTTCACAATGAGCCCAAATTGTTAATACGTGAGTTTTGCACGTGCACTTATGCATTTTCTTTCTTTCTTTCTTTTTTAATATATTTTTACGAAATAAATTTTATGTAAGAAAAAATATACTTAATGTTTTTTTATTTTCGTTTAAAGTTTATTCATTTAAATAAGGCAAAGAGCAATATTTTTCAAATTTTTTTGAAGCAATTTTTTTTTTCAATTCTTAAGGAACCCGCTATTAGAATATGCGAGGATTAACATGAGAATATTGAATTAAAAAAGGAATGTTATTTTTAAGCAAAACGAAAGAACCCTTTATTTATATATTTTTATATTGACTAAACTGTTCATGTATTTTTAATTTTAACTTTTATAAAAAATAATTTTAGTTTTATCATTTATTTAATTATTTTAGGTTTTAAATTCGATATATTATTTGATAAAGAGCATTATTACAAAAAACTAGTTAAGCCTAACAAGCTAAGCTCCAACAGCATACTACTACATTAGTAGTATGTAGGTTATTGTGCTAGCCTACCGGCGAGCCTTATGAGGAACCAGTCAAGTGAGCTAAAACGGATGGGGATGGTGATTATTATTAATATTATAAACAGTTGTCGATGAGGCTTTTATTAAGAAGCAAATAAAGAAGTTAGTTGGTACCTCAGCAACAAGCCGGCTCCAACACTCTTTTGAATAACTACTCCTATAAAGTACTTTATCTACTCTAACATTAGCATCGTGGCTAGACAGACAGTTCCTCGATCTTTTCAAAAAAGTAATTGCGTTTGAAATGGCTTGACCCAGAATAAATGTGCGGATACCACCACATGTGAAGTGCGAGACACCGGTAACATCAAAACATGTATCTTGGTCGTTCTCCCAACTGTAGACCAATGTTATCCGACTGTAATTATCCGTTGGACGCAATGCGCTATCATTGTCAGATAACAAACCCAAGGAGACTTTTTTTTCTAGCAGCGACCGTAATACTCTGATTTCGGTTGTGGTCCACCAAATATAATATAAGTAATGATTTGTCCTTTCCTAACACCGAGGCCTTTTCCGCACAGTTGGCTCCAGAGTTGGGTGATCTTTGGATTTTAAGCGTGTTCGGGCGGGAGTAATCCAGGGATAGGTGACCTCCCGAGATGTTGTTGTTAGATTACCACAGAGATGCCCGTTGAAAACCCCACACTGCTGGATGACCACAGTGGCTAAGGGGGACGGTATTAGTCGAGGGACGGGTTATTACAAATGGTATCAGAGTCGACGAAGGGTCATCCCCCGAGGGTGAAAAGGTATGCTGGAAGGTGTTGGTTCAGGTACTTATCTTATGAGAGGATCAGGGGACGTCGGAGATCTAGGAGCTTGAATATATTCTGAAGCCGAGGACGACTCCAATTTAAGATTGTGGTATTGTAATATCCCGATTTCGACCGTGATTCACCAAATGGAATATAAGTAATGGTTCGTCCTTTCCTAACACCGAGGCCTTTTTAGCACTATTGGCTCCAAAGTCGGTAAAAAACTCTGCAGTTAAGCGTGCTCGGGCGGGAGTAATCCATCTAGGGATGGATGACCTCCCGGAAAGTGGTTTCTGGATTACAGCATAGATGCCCGTTAAAAAAAACATACTACCGGATAACCGCAGTGGCTAAGTGGGAACAGTATCGGTGGAGGGACGAGTCATTACCGCGACTCTGTCCTTGTAAGACATTTCAACAAGAACATCTCGAACAAGATTTTAGTGAAACTTGAGCCCGACATCACTCGCTCAATGCAGTGTATGGTCCCCACAGACGTTCATTCCCTGTTGCAACATGGACATGCTATATGTTGTTTTTTCCGAATAAAGGAATTCAAATCCTGTAACACAAGGCTGAACTAAATTGACTGGGCTCTATACATTGATTCTGTTCGGTTGGTAGTGGTTGGTTTAATGAAATATAAGTAATGGTTTGTCCTTTCCTAATACCGAGGCCTTTTTCGGCACAATTGGCTCCATATATAGTTGGTAGAAAACTCTGCATTTAAGCGTTCTCGGGCGGGAGCAATCCTAGGATGGGTGACCTCTCGGGAAGTTACTACTGCATAACCGTAGCGATGCCCGTTAAATACCCCACATTGTCGGATATCCGCAATGGCAAAGAGGGGACAATATCGGTGGAGGGACGGGTCATTACAGATTTAGCCCATTTATATGAACTGCTAATAAATAATCTTTCGGATTTGCTAATAAATAGCCAGAACAAACTTGTATGCCAATTCTCTCTTTACAACATCAAAGTATAAGGATGTCAATGCTTTCATGGGATGTGGGGTAGCGTCGCCAATGTTGAAAGTATAATACGATAAACTGCATACCTGCATGAGACTCTCGAGAGATTTCTGGTAGGTGGGAAACCCATCTTGATGCATATCCAATGAAATTGAACGAATTCTATAATATGATGAATCTTTCTTGGAATCAACTAATAAGAATTTTTGTGGATTCCTGAACCCGAAAAAGATTTGTGGACTCCTGAACCCGGTAAAGATTTGTGGATTCCTGAACCCATTTTTGTCTTAAAGGTATACAAACCCGGTACACGTACCATGAAAAAAATAGTCACAGACAGGTATACAGTACACGTACCTGAAAATATGGGGGTACCAAAATACACCACCAACTTTTTCTAAGGCAACCTGTATGGACTAAACTTGAATACAATTTCGAGAGTTCAACTTAATAAATCTCAATCGAGGAATTATACGAAGAGCTTATATCTCTTTCTCTCACAATCAGAAAGTTTACAGAACCAAGAACCAAATCTATGAGCTGATTATGCGTGAGAGTACTTGGACGATCTCAAAAATCAATATCCAAGAATCAATCAAGTCATATCAAACAAACAAGAATGGATAAATCTACTTTGATTGATTTACGTACAACCTGTGATATTTCAATTATAAAGATAAAAAACATAATGCGGAAAAAGAAATAACACAGACACCAAAAATCTTGGAATCGATTTCACATGGCGTAGTTTACCAAACACACAAGAACTCTTTTTGTGTTTTAGTCTGTAGAACACACAAAAACAATGATCCTTATCTAGCCAATAGAAACCAAGAGTATTTGATCCAACGGGTATTGGTGGATATTTATCAAGTCATACGGATTATCACATTTTGATCCAACGGGTATAGGTGGATATTTTTATCAAGTCATACGGATTATCACCTCAAAGATCTTGAACTTTACCGCCATGGTTCGTGTGTGGCGCGATGTTTCCCACCAAAAATTTCAACAAACTTTCGTTTCCCTCCCTCTACTGGAAACCATATCCACGCCTTGCCATATAATTCCTGTTCTAAACTAACCCCTCTCTCTCTTAGTCTTTGTTCTTATCTCCAACTCACCGAAGCATTACCCAAACTTTTTGTTTTTCGTAAGACTATTAAGGAGAAATAGTACTCCAGTAAGATGAAATAGTTTCGATTCTTTGTTTTTCTTTCAATATCCATCCATCTGTAACTTCAACAATGATGTATATTTATTTTTGAGTTGAAACTATTTGGCTTCAAAGTTATGATTTTGTTTTTTTTCCTTCAATTGATACGAAATTAAAGTTAGGTCTTGTACAATTAGAGTTTCCAGTGGGGTTTCTGTTAAAATTAGAGATTTTGAGTTAGGTTTTCTTCAAATTGTTAAAGTTCGAGATTTTGTAGTTATGATTTCGACAAATCTCTGTTAAAATTAGAGATTTAGAGTTAGGATTCTTGCAAATCTGTGTAATCTCTTCTTCCTCTTCTACAAATCTCTGTTAAAATTAGAGATTTAGAGTTAGAGATCTAGATTTGTACAGATACTTTATTATGAGATTTGGGTGTTTTGCTGTGCTGGTTTATGAAGTGGGTTTTGATTTAATAGGTGAAATTGAAGTTTTCGATTTGGAATTTTGAATCAGGGCTTTTAAGTTTCGTTTTGGATTTTGATTTAACAGGAGAAGATGAATTAACATTTCTAATTGTGTGATTTATGTTCATAGCGATTCAATCGAAAATATCTTCATTTCTTTCTATTTCATTTCTATTTGTGTGATTTTGTTTTGATGATATCTAAAATAAGTCTGTGATCAAAAATTTCTTGACATCATGCGAGTCTAGAAGCAGATGTGTGTACCACAGATGTAGTTTGAGACTTATTTAAGTTATGCTTCTTCTTCTTTAAGTGAAATTGGGGATTTTTCTTTGAATCTGGAATTTGTTAGGGATTTTGATATAATCATGTTTGTTAATGCAGATTTTCAGTTGCTCTGGTTTTCTTCTCCTCCCAACAGATCTCAACTAAGTTTCTTCTTGGTTCTCAGCAAAATAAGATATGGGTTTTGTTAATTAGTAATTCATTTTCTTAATCTTCCATCACCAACAAAATCAGTTCAACTTTTGCATTAGCAGGTACTAAGATCCATGTCTTAACTATGGTACCCAATGAAATTGATAGTCCTTGAGTTGAATGAAATTGTGCTTCAGTTGATTCTAAGTGAATCTCTATCATTCAAAGTAAATGGTTATGTTCAATTTGACAATGTTACTAACCATAGCCCTTTTCCTACTTAGATGCATCCCAAATGGATCATGTAACAGTGAAAGAATTGGTTTGGAAGTTCTTAGTCTGTGTATAAGTAGGTTTGATTTTCCAAGTGTTTACTCTTAGAATTTCCTATATAGATTGTGATTTCTTGAAATGAATACCGAGTTTTAATGATCAGATTGAAGAGTTTTTTGTTGTGAAAGCTCAAAATATTTATGAAATTATTGGTTTTAGGACTGAACTTTGTTGATTCAGTGGTGCAAAAATCTACCCTGGTAGGGGTATTAGTTTTATCAGGAGCGAGTCTCAGGTACTGTATTTATGTGCACTCAATTGAATGTTACTTGTTTTGTGTAGCACTTTTATGTTGAACACTTGAACTCCTCCAGTATGGTGCTCCGAGTAATGAGTTTGTTGTGATCTTTTTGTTGTAGGTGTCACTCTTTGTAAAACTCTAATTGTAAGAGGTATTTCCACGACAAGCTTAAGCCCTCTAAGCTTAAATGGACAGCCATGCACAAAAAGCAACATGAGAAAGTAATTCTTCATGGAAGTTGGAATATTTTCTTTCGCTTACTGCATTGTACTTCTTGTTCGATTCACACAGTTCTGGAACCAGGTTGTATGATTTTAGAACTTTATTTGACAACCTAATATACAGTTTAAGTTACAAAAATATGATATAGTAAGCAGTTTTATTTACAGAAACCCCTGTCTTACTTTTGTTGATTGTTTGCAGGACATTGCCGCCAAAGCAGTGAGGAATAGGCGTCGTGCTACAAAGAAGCCTTAATTGTTGGTGCTACTTAGGAGGTGATCCAGAAGAGAAGAACTGAGAAGGCAGAAGTCGGAGTGCAGCTCGTGAGGCCGCTCTTTGGTATGGTTTTTCGTGATGTGTTTTCTGTTCATTGATTAATCACCATAGTCTCTATAGATGTTCATTAATGGGGTTTCTTCTTACTGATTGTATTGCATGATATCTTCAGTAAAATCAAGGAGAGAATCAAGAAGACCAAGGATGAGAAGAAAGCTAAGAAAGTTGATTTTTTTCACCAAGCAAGGATTTGCTCTCTTTGGTTTACTTTTCAGGTTGATTGCTTCCATGCACTTCGAATGAGTGATCTTCTGTTCGTGCCTATTGCAGTTTTCTTCAAGCAAGGACTTTCTTCATCTGTATTTAATAACAATTTGTACATTTTATCTGCATGTCTTTTCCTTCCTATCCTTACAGCTTGGTTACATAATTGCCATACAGATTTTATCCCTGCTTCTTTCTTGAAACTCAATAGTTTTGTTGTGCATTCGTTGGCTCACAAGTTTTTAATGTCATGACTTGTGCTTTAACTTTCATCCAATCTCTTGGTCTTGGTTCAGTGCAAGTGTCGTCTGATTGCTTTTGAAAGCACTTAAGCAGCCATATAGTTGATGTAGAACTGAATATTTTGGGTCTCTTTTTGCACTGTTATACTCTGTAAGGTATCTTACCGATACATATTCACTTTTACATCTTTTGGACCTATATTATTTCTCTTTATGATGTTCATTTTAAGTAGTCTTAGTCTTAAGTATACTTTATATCTACTAACTGTTAATGCTGAAGTTTTCAGACATCTCTGGTCAAGCCATGTGAAGACTTGCATTCATGCATTCACCCATTCAGTGGAATGCACTAGATTATAGAGCTAAACCAGAGTTCTTGGACCCTTAGCTATTCTTGACACGGAACAAGCTAACTATCAGTTCTCTTGGTGATATAATTTCTCTAACCTAACATGTCACAGTACCTAACTGAATGTTTAATCGAAAATGGACATGAGTGCATAGATAGCTCCAGCAGGCTACTCCTCATCCCAAGGATGCATACTTAATCGAAAAGAAGATATGTGAAGGCTATATGCTGGTGTGTCTACGTGGGTATTGTAAAAAAGTTATCTGAAATTAGTTTATTTTCAGTCATCTTTGGTGTGATCTGAATTTTATATGCTAGAGAATAGGTGACATACTAGCTCTAGCTAAATTTGATTTTGCTTAAATTTCTAATTTGATATTCCTAATTTTGTGTTTAAAGATGAGATCCAAGTTCGCTTGGACAAATGGGATTACTGGATCAGATCGAAACTGAAATCCGGTGTTGTTTATCTGGTTGACAAACACCTGTTTTTGATGGTGTGTTATTTGGTGAGTTCTTTTATTTTTCTGTTTGAGTATACCACTGTGTTGCATTTTGTTTTGTCCTTGGATTCCTAAAACTAAATGTTGTACAACAGGAAATAGGAGAAGGTTTGGAAGAGCATGTACTAGTTGTGCAACTTGGATTCAGGGACTGGTTATATCAAGCAATATTATAAAGCTACGGTAGAGTATACAATGGTCAGTGGATGATCATGGTTAACTGTTGACTGAAAAAGCTGTACCCGTGTCTGTCAACGTGGCTGATCTTTTATCACTTAAGGTAAGATTTTATCAGCTCAAAATTGATGTAACTATTGTTGATAACAGCTCAATCTTGATTCCTGAGATTTACTTCTCTAAAATGGAACAATTATACATCTGCAGGGTTGCTTGCAGCTAGATAATGCAATGTATAATCATCAAATTTCCGGAATGGGAAGCAGAACAATGCTTGACCTTGTTTTGGCGAACTGGAGTCTTACAAACATATTGGGCCCTTCACCTGGTCAGAAAGATTTTATCGATGATTCAAAAATTCTGAGATCCTTGCCGAGATCGCTTAAACAAGATGGTTTTGATGTGGTAGAAACCAACGTGTACTGCAAGTAGAATCCCTGTAAGAATATCACGACTGGATTTGAGTATTTTTGTTTGAACTATATTGATACTTTTTCAGTTTTGGATACCTTTTCAGCTCCTTAGTAATTGTCTATTTTTATGAATTTGTATATAGTAAAGCTTGAACTTCAGAGTATAAAACCATTTGTCTTAGATTTTAAGTGTTCCTTTTTACTGCATTTGGATGGTTGCATAGAGAAGTTGTTGATGCGAACAGCTGACAGGGTGATCTACAAGACTCAACAATGTAGTTTGAGAGAAGATTTTGGGGGAAAATATGGAGGGTATAATTTATTTATTTTTACCCCTAGAATGTTTCACACATAAATGTTGAAGAAAACTCTTTTCACCAAAATGTAAAGTTGGAATTGTCATAGAAATAATACAAAAGAAAATCAAACCTACGAGGTTTCATGTTTATTGTCTTAACAAAGAGAGATAAGTTTATGAAATAGACGTGTTAAGTATTAATTGATGTGTGTAAGAGATGATGTGATATTAAGTCTCATTTTCCCATAAATATGTAAAATTTGTTTTTTTTTTTCAGTCTAAGAGATAAAATCTCTCTAATTAATTTTAATTCACATGTGAACCAAAAACATACCGGTCCCATGTATTTTACTTTTCAATCTTTAGTCAAAGATATTATAATCATCAACTACCTACAAAACCTTTTTTTTTTTTTTTTTGTAAAATCTAACTAAAGGGACCTGCATCAAATCTATTTCTCTAGCAAAAACATATCCAACTTCTCAGTATAAACCAGAGTACCAGATTCTAAGTTTTAACACAAGCTGTTTATGAGAAACTTGGTTTGAAAATCAACTATCGTAAAGGTTATGAAACAGTTCTATATCCAGGTACTTTCTCATCTCTACTTTGTCAGGTTTACTCTTCTTGTATGTTAAAGCTTGTTATTCTCGTAGTTCCTTCTTTGTGCATCATTATAATATCCATGACTTCTTTTATACTCGTTGGATCAGGCATATTTATTTAATTGGTTGGATCAACATCATGCGGATCATACTTGTTTTCTTTAGTGTTAATTAGATAATGATTACCCTGTGTAAAAAAAGCTACCAAATAGACCAAATACTATTTCTGTAAAGAAAAATCAGCATTATGTCTAAACATTTGTCTTACTATCGAAGAAAATTTCACCCCTTTTAGAAAATGTTCGGTCTAATTATATCTCATTTAGTAAGCTTTGTGACTTTTTTTTTGATGAATAATCTGTGTGACTTCAATTGTAAATTTCAAGACAAATTATTTTGACTTTAAAATTTGCTCGGTTTCATAGTATCTCATTGATCTCAACAATTTATATGGTTGCATAGAGAAGTTGTTGATGCGAAGAGCTAACAGAGTGATCTACAAGGCTCAACAATGTAAATTGAGAGAAGATTTTGGGGGAAAATATGGAGGGTATGATTTATTTATATTCCCAAGAACACATCACACATACAGTTGAAAAAAACCCTTTTCACCAAAATGTGAAGTTAGAATTGTTATAGCAATAATACAAAAGATAATCATACGTAAGAGGTTTTTTTGTTTACTCTCTTGACAAATAGAGACAAGTTTTTGAAATAAACGCGCCAAGTATTAATTGATGTGTGTAAAGAGATGATTTGACATTAATGCCCACCTTCCCAAAAATATGTCATATACAAGTCAGAAAAGTTTTTTTTTTTAAATCCAAGAGATAAAATATCTCTCTCTCTAACTTTAATTCACATATGAACCAAAAACATAGCGGTCCCACCTATTTTACTTTTCAACCTTTAGTCAAAGATATTGTAATCAACTACCTACAAAACATATTTTTCTTTGTAAAATCTAACTAAGGGGTCCCGTATCAAATTTATTTATCTAGCAAATACATATCCAACTTCTCTGTATAAACCAGAGTACTGGACTCTAAGTTTTAACAAAAGTTGTTTATGAGAAACTTGTTTTCAAAATCAACTATCGTAAATCACTAAGTTTATCCCTTGGGATATAACAAATTCAAATGAATGTTGTAAATGGAGTAAATTTATCTATGGATCGTCTTTTTAAATATTTAAGCTCATATAATCTGATATAATGAGATCAAGCAAATTTCAATATGGTAAGTATAATTTTTTTTCTTCCCTAGAACGCGTCACACATACAGTTGAAGAAAAACTTTTTCAACATAATTTAAAATTGGAATTGTTATAAAATGAATACAAAAGAGAGTCATGTGTAAGAGGTTTCTTATTTATTGTCTTGATAAAGAGAGACAAGTTTTTGAAATAGACGTGCTAATTATTGATTGATGTGTATAAAGAGATGATGTGACATTAAGGCTCACTTTCCCTAAAACATGTCATATACAAGTTCTAAAACTTTTTTTTTTCATTCAAGAGATAAAATTTCACTCTCTCTCTCTCTAACTTTAATTCACATTTGAACAAAAAACACAGCGGTCCCACCTATTTTACTTTTCAACTTTTAGTCAAAGATGTTGTAATCATAAACTACCTACAAAGGTTTTACCTATTTCCTATCCCTACTTTCCCTACTTTCCCTAATTCCTATCCTTACTATGCAAATCAGATTTTGTATAACTGTTAGAGCACTGCTCGGTCGAACTCGCAAGCGTTGCTATCTCAAGCTTGTTTGTCAAGTTTAGTTGCCAAAACTATAAGTCTTGATTTCTAGTCTACTTATAGCTAAGTCTCGGATTAGGATAGTAAGTGTAGTTTAGCCTTAGACTCCACGGCGTTCATCGAATGAAGACGAAGAACTACTCAAGAGAACTTGTGGAACTTCATCAACAAAGAGGTATGTGGAGACTTGAACTTATCTATCACTTAAAAGATTATCTATTCTATCTCCTATTTTGAGACAAAAGTCGTATTGCTATATAGACTTCAATTATACACATGTGCTATTTCGAGCCGAGTTTAACTCACTTATCTATGCCTCGAAATATGTGTTGGTAAGCTTTCGCTTTGGCCAAGTTCATCTTTACTAGTGACGAAAGTCATGTTGATTATTTCAATAACTTGAAAATCGCTTTGATGAAAATAGTTTGTGAATAACAACTATTATAACATCCTCTAAGAAAGTTTCAATGATTGAAATGAGAGTTTAGAACAAGTAACCATGTTTGGATATAAACATAGTATGTTCTCACATTTGTGTAAAAGTCCAAAACCGGGAACCTAAAGTATGCATACCCGTACGCGTACCGGCGGTTGTTGGAAACTCGGGCAAGTATGCGTACCCATACGCATACTGGCGGAAAGTTCATGTCCGTGAATTTCTGCTGGAGTTTGGAAGTGTAATTTAGTATGCGCACCCGTACGCGTACTGGCGTAACCAGACTCGGTCCGATCACTTAGGTATGCATACGCGTTTGCATACTTAAGTAGGTTACTTTCTAAAATCAGTTTGTTCATGAACTAAAACATTTATATAATAAGGAATGCAATCTTTGCAAACCGTGGCTATAATGTTCATGAATTGATTCGAGTGAATCAAAATCGATTTTGCTTCGATTATGTCTTGTATACTTCTATAAGATCTAAGCAATTGAACAACTCTCTTAACTAGTTCATTTGAGTCACTTGAACTAGTTATGGTGAGGATGAATAAGGTTGATATAAAAGTGCTCATATGGATAACCATTGGTTAACCTTTGTTGAACCAACTACGTGTACACGTTTAGGTACGGTTACTCAAACCTAAATGAAGTTACATTTCATTTGTGTATAACAAGCTAAGTTCGATCTAACGGTTGAAAGATATTAGCTTGAATCTAATCAGGTTTTCATCTAACGGTGAATATTGAATGCTTTGTTACCAAGGTAACTTAGATTGCAAACCCTGATTTGGAGACTATATAAAGGAGAACTCTAGCAACTGGGAAACCTAATCCCCACACCTCCTGTGTGATACTAGTTGCGACTAGATTCGATTCTCCTTTAACCTTAGGTTTTTCACGAAACCCTGTAGGTTAACGACTTAAAGACTTCATTAGGATTGTGAAGCCAGACCCAACTATTTTCTCCGTAGTTGCGTGATCTGATCTTGCTGTTTCTATCGTTTTTGAGTACAATCGTAAGATTGGCTTGAAATTTATATCTCCGATAGGCAAGATAGAAAGTAGTCACAAACACCTTCGTCTCATCGTTTGTGATTCCACAATATCTTGTTTCGTTAATCGATTAAGATTATTGTGAGGTGATTGATAATTCTAGGCTGTTCTTCGGGAGTATAAGTCCGGGTTATCGATTGGTTCCTGTTCACCTTGATTTATCAAAAGACGGAACAAAACTCGTAGGTTTATCTGTGGGAGACAGATTTATCTATTCAATAGACTTTTCTGTATGATACAGATTTGTTTATCAAGTCTTCGACTTTGGGTCGTAGCAACTCTTAGTTGTGGGTGAGATCAGCTAAGGGAATCAAGTGCGTAGTATCCTGCTGGGATCAGAGACGTAAGGAGCACGACTGTACCTTGAATCAGTGTGAGATTGATTAGGGTTCAACTACATTCCAGACCGAAGTTAGCTTTGTAGTAGGCTAGTGTCTGTAGCGGCTTAATACAGTGTGGTGTTCAAATCTGGACTAGGTCCCGGGGTTTTTCTGCATTTGCGGTTTCCTCGTTAACAAAACTTATGGTATCTGTGTTATTTCTTTTCCGCATTATATTTTGTTATATAATTGAAATATCACAGGTTGTGCGTTGAATTGATCAATTGGTAAATCCAACCTTTGATTGTTGATTGAAATTGATTGATCCTCGAACATTGGTCTTTGGTACCGTTCAAGTTATTTCTCTTGTATTCAATCAGGCTCGCAAATTCCTATTTTTTTGAGTGTGGATTGAATCGAGAAATTGAGATATAACTCTTTGATATACTTTTATTAAGATTGAGTCTGACTGTCTAGTTGATTCTCTTAAAAGTATATTGGAGTCAGTCCATAAAGATTGCTAAGTGAAATATTGGGTGTGGTTGTTGTACCCCGCTTTTTCAATAACCTTTTTTAAATTGGGTGAACAAAACTCTCCTTTTTAATTACCATGGTTAACTTGGACTCTCACCACCACCACCAAACTAATCAGGTTGAGAATTGATTCTCTAATCACAACTTTAATCAGATTTGAAGATTCAATTACTAAACTTATGTTTAGTTTGGTGCATAATATGATAGTGTGACAGAAAAATTATCCATTAAATAATATTAGATTTTGGGATAATTGAATATCACGAAAACCTTATTTTATTTTATTTTAAATTATCCATTAAGTACAAAAACCTAATTGAATATGATGAATAGTTGTAAAATTATATGTTTTCTTAGCATCTCAGTTTAAGTTCAATAACACCGTTCCATTGCAATATCGCATCTACGCGAAAGTCCAATAGAAAAAGAAAAGTTTAATCACCCATTCTAAGATAAGTTATATTCTTCTGTTTTTGGATTATTAGAACAACATATTAAATATATATACATGTCAAAAAAAATTATATACTCCAGTACTGATGGTAATATAGAATATTCGTGGTGGTACATGCATAAGTATTGGTAGATTATAGATTTAGGTTTTGCTCCAAGAGAGAGAGGGGGGAATGAGGACGATGGTGGATGAAGATGTTAAGATGAAAGTCGTTAGAGCACTGCTCGGTCGAACTCGCATGCGTTGCTATCTCAAGCATGTTTGTCAATGTTAGTGATCAAAACTATAAGTCTTGATTTCTAGTCTACTTATAGATGTCTCGGACTAGGACATAGATTGTGTAGTTTAGCCTTAGACTTCACGACGTTCATCATTTGAAGATGAAGAACTACTAAGGAGAGCTTGTGGAACTTCATCAACAAAAGGTATGTGGAGACTGAAACTCATCTATCAGTTGGAAAGTTTATTTCTACTCAATCTCCTATATTGAAACATAAGTCGTGTTACGATATAGTTTCTATTATACACATTTGAGATTTCGAGCTGAGTTTAACTCGCTTACATATTTCTCGGAATATGTGTTGGAAAGCTTTCGCTTCGACCAAGTCCATCTTATATTCTTGACGCAAGTCAAAAGATAATCATGTGAAAATTTCCGAGTAACATCTTACATGGTTTGTGTGATACAATCATTTGGTGTAGACTTGGAATGTTTCGTTATGATTATTTCAATAACTTGAAAATTGCTTTTGATGCTAATAGTTCGTGAAAACAGCTATTGTCATCCTCTAAGAAAGTTTCAATGATTTAAATAAGAGTTTATAACACTTAACCATTATTGGATATGACATGTTGTGTACTCTTGCACATATGTAATCCATGTCCGGGAACCATAGTATGCGTACCTGTACGCATACCTGTTGGCTTGAGAAATCCGGGAACCTAAGTATGCGCACCCGTTCGCATACTGGCGTAAGGTTCATGTCCGAATATTTCTGCTGGGATTGGAAGCACGCGTACCCGTTTGCGTACTGGAGAAACCCAATCTTGGTCCGGGTATTTCAAGTATGCGTACCCGTTTGCATACTCGAAGGTTAAAGTTCTAAAATCGGTTGTGTACATGAACTTAAACATTTATATAATAAGGAATGCAATCTTTGCAAACCGTGGCTATAATATTCATGAATTGATTCGAGTGAATCAAACCGATTTTGCTTCAATTGTGTTCTTGTATACTTCTATGAGAATATAGCAATTGAACAACTCTTTAACTAGTTTCATTTGAGTTATTTGAACTAGTTATGGTTAAGATGAACAAGGTTGATATGAGAGTGTTCATATGGCTAACCTCGGTTAACTATTGTTGAGCCAACATGGTGTACACGTTTAGGTACGGTTACATAAACCTAAATGAGGGTACATTTCATTTGTTTGTAACAAGTTAAGTTCGATCTAACGGTTGAAAGATATTAGCTTGGTTGAATCAGGTTTTTCATCTAACAATGAATATTGAATCCTTTGTTACCAAGGTAACTTAGATTGCAAACCCTGATTTGAAAACTATATAAAGGAGAACTCTAGCAACTGGGCAACCTAATCCCTACACTTCTGTGTGTTACTAGTTGCATAGCTAGAGTCGATTCTCCTTTAACCTTAGGTTTATCACGTGACCCCGTAGGTTAACGACTTAAAGACTTCATTGGGATTGTGAATCCATACCCAACTATTTTCTCTGTAGTTTCGTGATCTGATCTTGCTATTTCTATCATGTGTGAGTGCAATCGTAAGATTGGCTTGAGATTTATATCTCCGATAGGCAAGATAGAAAAGTAATCACAAACACCTTCGTCTCATCGTTTGTGATTCCACAATATCTTATTTCGTTAATCGATTAAGATTATTGTGAGGTGATTGATAATACTAGGATTTTCTTCGGGAATATAAGACCGGTTTATCAATTGGTTCCTGTTCACCTTGATTTATCAAAAGACGGAACAAAACCTCATAGGTATTTCTGTGGGAGACAAATTTATCTATTCCAATAGACTTTTCTGTGCGAGACATTTTTTTTTATCAAGTCTTCGACTTTGGGTCGTAGCAACTCTTGGTTGTGGGTGAGATCAGCTAAGGGAATCAAGTGCGTAGTATCCTGCTGGGATCAGATACATAAGGAACGCAACTGTACCTTGAATCAATGTGAGATTGATTAGGGTTCAACTACAGTCCAGTCCGAAGTTCAGTGGTAGTAGGCTAGTGTCTGTAGCGGCTTAATACAGTGTAGTGTTCAAAGCTAGACTAGGTCCCGGGGTTTTTCTGCATTTGCGGTTTTCCTCGTTAACAAAATTCTGGTGTCTGTGTTATTTCTTTTCCGCATTATATTTTGTTATATAATTGAAATATCACAGGTTGTGCGTTGTATCGATCAATTAGGAAATCCAACCTTTGGTTGTTGATTGAAATTGATCGATCCTTGAACATTGGTCTTTGGTATCGTTCAAGTTACTTCTCTTATATTCAATCGGGCTCGCAAATTTCAATTTGCTGATTGCAGATTGAATTAAGAGTTAGAGATATAAACTCTTGTATATACTTTTCTCTAGATTGAGTCTGACTGTCTAGTTGATTCTTTAGAAAGTATATTGTAGTAAGTCCTCTCAGATTGCCAAACGAATTGTTGGGTGTGGTTGTTGTACCCCCGCATTTTCAAAAGTTACTGTAATGGATAATAAGGTGAGTCTTTTTACCTAATCCAGAAGGAGTCAAATAAAATATGATTTAAGTGGTGTGGATAAAATCTAAGGAAAGTGGGAATGGGAAATAGGGAAAACCCCTACAAAACCTTTTTTTCTATTTATAAAATCTTACTAAGGGGTCTCGCATCAAATCTAAGTTTTAGCAAATACATATCTTACCAGACTCTAAGTTTTAGCACAACCTGTTTATGAGAAACTTGTTTTCAAAATCAATTATCATAAATCACTAAGTTTATCCCTTGCGATATAACAAATTCAAATGAATGTTGTAAATGGGGTAAATTTATCTATGGATCGTCTATTTTAAATATCTAAGCTCATCTAATCTGATCTAATGAGATCAAGCAAATTTCAATATGGTGGGTATAAAAAAAATTTCTCCCTAGAACGCGTCACACATAGAGTTCAAGAAAAACTTTTCCAGCACAATTTAAAGTTGGAATTGTCATAAAAAGAATACAGAAGAGAGTCGTGTGTAAGAGGTTTCTTGTTTATTTTCTCGATAAAGAGAGACAAGTTTTTAAAATAGACGTGCCAATTATTAATTGATGTGTGCAAAGAGATGATGTGACATTAAGGCTCACTTTCCCAGAAACATGTCACATACAAGTCAGAAAACTTGTTCTATTATCCTTTTCAATCCAAGAGATAAAATCTCTATCTCTCTCTAAATTTAATTTAGTTAACATGTGAAATTAAAACATACTGGTCCCACTGATTCTACTTTTCAACCTTTAG
Source organism: Papaver atlanticum (assembly GCA_023531105.1). NCBI lineage: Eukaryota > Viridiplantae > Streptophyta > Magnoliopsida > Ranunculales > Papaveraceae > Papaver > Papaver atlanticum. The sequence continues at coordinate 1,100,580 of JAJJMB010007312.1, forward strand.
TCAAAGTTGTTGGCAACATCAACTACCTAAAAACCTATTTGAAGTGTTAATCCACATGATTTCTTTTACACGCGTTGGATTATGCATGATGGTTTTCTATTGGTTGGATCAAGACCATGCAAACCATATTTTTTTTATTTAGTGTGAATTTAGTAATGATTATGTGGAAAGTCATTCTTGCATCCTTTAAGTTATGTATACAAGGTTTTGTAAGAGGCATATTTTAGGTGCAAAATATTTCCTTCAATATTTTGTGTGAAAAATTGTTTTTGCACCCTTTTGAAAGGTTATGAAACAGTTCTATATCCAGGTACTTTCTCATCTCTACTTTGTCAGGTTTACTCTTCTTGTATGTTAAAGCTTGTTATTCTCGTAGTTCCTTCTTCGTGCATCATTATAATATGCATGACTTCTTTTATACTCGTTGGATCAGGCATATTTATTTAATTGGTTGGATCAACATCATGCGGATCATACTTGTTTTCTTTAGTGTTAATTAGATAATGATTACCCTGTGTAAAAAAAGCTACCAAATAGACCAAATACTCTTACTGTAAAGAAAAGTCTGCATTATGTCTAAACATTTGTCTTACTATCGAAGAAAATTTCACCCCTTTTAGAAAATGTTCGGTCCAATTATATCTCATTTAGTAAGCTTTGTGACATTTTTTTTTGATGAATAATCTGTGTGACTTCAATTGTAAATTTCATGACAAATTATTTTGACTTTAAAATTTGCTCGGTTTCATAGGATCTCATTGATCTCAACGATTTATATGGTTGCATAGAGAAGTTGTTGATGCGAAGAGCTAACAGAGTGATCTACAAGGCTCAACAATGTAAACTGAGAGAAGATTTTGGGGGAAAATATGGAGGGTATGATTTATTTATATTCCCAAGAACACATCACACATTCAGTTGAAAAAAACTCTTTTCACCAAAATGTGAAGTTAAAATTGTTATAGAAATAATACAAAAGAGAACCATACATAAGAGGTTTTTTTGTTTACTCTCTTGACAAATAGAGATAAGTTTTTGAAATAAACATGCCAAGTATTAATTGATGTGTGTAAAGAGATGATGTGACATTAATGCTCACCTTCCCAAAAATATGTCATATACAAGTCAGAAAAGTTTTTTTTTTTTTTTTATTTAAATCCAAGAGATAAAATATCTCTCTTTAACTTTAATTCACATGTGAACCAAAAACATAGCGGTCCCACATATTTTACTTTTCAACTTTTAGTCAAGATGTTGTAATCATCAAATACCTACAAAACCTATTTTTGTTTGTAAAATCTAACTAAGGAGTCCCGCATCAAATCTATTTATCTAGCAAATACATATTGTGTAATGGTTTAGTTTTCCAAAAAAAAAGGATTAATATCATTGAAAATGGAGTTTTCTACCGTTGACAACCGTTTTGTGACGATTATATTTTAACACTTATTTTAAAAGCACTCAATTATAAATTGAGTTCCTCAATACAAACAATATATGCCAAAAGGATACCATTTCAATTCATTCTTCTTTTTAGGTGCAGTGGAACATATATCTTTAAAAGTATGAGTTTTTATTCACAAGAAGAAGTTATAGCAATCATCAGAGCTTGGGTTAATATGGCACTAGAACCTGATGTCGTACACCACCAAGTCCCGACTATCACCTTTACGGAGCAGGTGTACCATAATTATACTTAAGAGTTTGTTAATGTACATCAAAGAACCAGGGCTATCATACAAGGCAGGGTTGGTGTAGTTAAAAAGGCAGTAAGAGTGTACGTTGAAATCCTTAAAAGATTTTATGTGTAGAAATGACATCTATTCAACTTTTCAACCTTTAATCAAAGATGTTGACATCATAACCTACCTACAAAACCTATTCTTGTTTATAAAATTTAACAAACGGGTCCCATATCAAATCTACCTCCCTAGAAAATATTCCCTCCGTTTTTGAAAAAGAGATACTATCACTTTTTCAATTTGGCCTATTTTTAGGCTAAAATGATAAATTGATAGTATCTCTTTTTAAAAAACAGAGGTAATACATATCCAACTTCTCCGTATAAAATAGAGTGTCATACACTAAGTTTTAACACAAGCTGTTTATAGAAAATTAATTTCCGAATCAACTATCATAAATCACTAAGTTTTCATCCCTTGAGACATAATAAATTCAAATGAATGTTGTAAATGGAGTAAATGTATCTATGAATCGTCTCTTTTAATGATATAAGAAGATCATCTAGTGATCTAATGAGATCAAACAAATTTCAATATGGTGGGTATAATTTTTTTTTGCCCCGGAACGAGTCACACATACAGTTGAAGAAATCCTTTCAACACAATTTAAAGTTGGAATTGTTATAAAAATAATACAAAAGAAATTCATGTGTAAGAGGTTTCTTGTTTCTTGTCTCGATAAAGAGAGACAAATTTTTGAAAAGGATGTGCCAAGTATTAATTGATGTGTGTAAAGAGATGATGTGACATTAAGGCTCACTTTTCTAAAAACATGTCATATACAAGTCAGAAAACTTGTTCTTTTCTTTTTCAATCCAAAAGATAAAATCTCTATGTCAAACTTTAATTTAGCTAACATGTGAACTAAAACCATAATGGTCCCGCCTATTCTACTTTTTAACCTTTAGTCACAGATGTTGACATCATCAACTACCTACAAAACCTATTTTTGTTTATAAAATCTAACTAATGGGTCTCTCATAAAATCTACCTCCCTAGCAAATACATATCCAACTTCTCCGTATAAACCAGAGTATCAGACACTAAGTTTATACACAAGCTGTTTGTGGGAATTTTTTTTTCAAAATCAACTATCATAAATCACTAAGTTTATCCGATGAGACATAATAAATTCAAATGAATGTTGTAAATGGAGTAAGTATATCTTTGGATCGTCTGTTTTAAATATCTAAGCTAATCCAATGTGATCTAGTAAGATCAAGCAAATTTCAATACGGTGGGTATTAAAAAAAATCCCTAGAAAGCGTCACGCATACAGTTGAAGAAAACCCTTTTCAACACAATTTAAAGTTTGATTTGTCATAAAAATAATACGTAAGAGACTCATGTGTAAGAGGCTTCTTGTTTATTGTCTCGATAAAGAGAGACAAGTTTTTGAAAATACATGCCAAATACTAATGATGTGTGTAAAGAGATAATGTGATATTAAGGCTTATTTCCCAAAAACATGTCACATGCAAATTAGAAAACTTGTTCTTGCTTCCTTAGCTGTATGAATGATTTCTCTTCCTCATTCTTGCTTTCTCTAACTGGATATCAAAGGAATAAATGGTCTACATTCATGGAAAAGTATCATTTAGATATCTCTATCATTCCCATTTTCATTTAAAATAAAGGGAGTTGAGGATACCGTACAATCAAGGGAGTGACCTATACAAGGCTACACTAATGGAGTGACATGCACAAGGCTCAATAATGTAGTAAAAGAGGCTATTGCGACCCTTGTGATACCTCATCGCCACACTTGTGAAACTCATTTGTGACCCCGACGAGATCCCCACGTGAACCATGTGCTTTGACCTTTGTTCCGAACACCTGTTCCCGCACCCTATGGCTTCTATGGATTAATAAGTTCAAGATTTTCATGCTTGGATGGTGCCAATCAGAAATGTATGAACTAGCTAGAGGCTGGCACTATACTATTATCTAGAGCTACACTAGGCTCAACAATGTAGTAAAAGAGGATCTTGCGACCCTTGTGATACCCCATTGCTACACGTGTGAGACTCATGTGCGACTCCGGTGAGACCCCCACGTGAACCATGTGCTTTGATATTTGCTGCTAATCACCTATTCCCACACCTTCTTGTCTCTATGGTTAATAAATTCAAAAGTTTTATGCTTGGATGGTGCCAATCAGAAAGGCATGAAATAGCTAGATGCTGGCACTTTACTATTATTTGGAGCTACATAAGGATCAACAATGTAATAAAAGAAGCTCTTACGACCCTTATGATACCCTCTTGCCACACACGTGAGACCCATGCGCAACTCCCACGTGAACCATGTGCTTTAACCTTTGCTGCTAATCACCTGTTCCCGCACCCTCTGGCCTTTATGGGTAAATAAGTTGATAATTTTCATGCTTGGATGGTGCCAATCAGAAAGGTATGAACTAGCTAGATGGTAGCACTTTACTATTATCTGGAGCTACACAAGGCTCAACAATGTAGTAAAAGAGGATCTTGCGACCCTTGTGATACCCCAATGCTACAGGTGTGAGACTCATGTGCGACTCCGGTGAGACCCCCACGTGAACCATGTGCTTTGACATTTGCTGCTAATCACCTATTCTCGCACCTTCTGGTCTCTATGGTTAATAAATTCAAAAGTTTTTATGCTTGGATGGTGCCAATCAGAAAGGCATGAAATAACTAGATGCTGGCACTTTACTATTTCTATTTTATCATTTGTTTTTAGAGTAGGATCGGTTGTTCACCTAAAGTACCTTAATGTTGCAGCTCACAGTGTTTTTGTATCGAAGAAGGCCTAAAGCCTGGGGAAGAAGATTAAATGGATGAACAAATAGAAAAAAGGCCCAATCAAAGGTATTTCTGAATGCATATCCGTGTCAATTACTTATTTTTCATTGTTACATTATGATTGTATGTTTCAGTTTGTCTATGGTTCTCGACAAGTAAAGCTTGAAGTTCTATTTTGAATTCTTTTCTATAGTTTGCATGTATAGTATGAAAACTCTTGCTGGTTGTAATGTTACTAAATTTATAGTGCTAACTTTACTTTGTAGAGTTAGTCAATGGATCACGGGCTGGTCTTGTCATCGTGACTCCGCAGGCAATGTGGATGCATCAAAGGTTCGTAATACATGGTAGTGTGGGAGGCACTCAGTTGGATAGAGTTCCGATAGAAGACGATGCCAAGATAAAATCTCTCTCTCTATCTAACTTTAATTCATATGTGAACCAAAAACATAGTGGTCCCACCTATCTTACTTCTCAACCTGTAGTCAAAGATGTTGTAATCATCAACTACCTACAAAACCTTTTTTTTTTCTTTTTGTATAAAATCTAACCAAGGGGTCCTGCATCAAATCTATTTCTCTAGCGAATACATATACAACTTATCTGTATAAACCAGAGTACCAAACTCTAAGTTTTAACAAGTTGTTTGTGGGAAATTTGTTTTCAAAATCAACTATAGTAAATCACTAAGTTTATCCCTTGAGACATAACATATTCAAATGTGATGAGTGCCAAATAATGCATATTTCTACATCTTTTTCTTGGCATTTAACTCATCTTTTGTGCTTTAAAATCATATATTATCCCAAAATTCTGTATTTTCATTGTTTTCAAGAATAAATACTTTTACTAATTAACTTTGTGTTGTTAGGTACTAAATAAAGCTTGGATGATTAGAGAAGCCAAAAGAGCAGAGAATTGTTGACAATGGAAGAGAGACAACAAAGACTCCCGCTAGAAGGCAGTGAAGAGTGTCATTTGCACCTCATCCACAAGTGAATAATGTCGCTTGAACGACCTTAAACTAGAAGTGGGCTTGAGATATTAGCTTTGAAGAAGACATGGCCTAGAAGGGATCTTCCAAGAGATAAAACCCAAGATCTAAAATCCAAACCCGTTTCCATCCTGAGCCGTCAGATTTGATATAGCTTCTAAGCATCCAAAGGCATCTTCATGCAGTACATCAACGTTTGCTACTCCCGCCTCACACCCTAGCCTTCTATTCTTCTCCTACTCGAGCAGAAGCTAAACAACTCCTTCACGTCATTTTCATCTTCTCTCCAACCTCTACAAAACCTCTCAGTTCACCTCCCCCCATCACTTCCATCCCCGACCACTTCTGAGCGCAGCCACCCTATCAACTAGCCATCAATCAAACTTCTAATCTCTATCTCTCTCCATCATAGCTTCTCTCTTATCAATAACAGTAACCCTAGAAGCTAGGATTGAGAGAGATAAGATTAAGGTTAGCTTCAGCAGCTGGAGAACATCAAATCAAAGAGTTGCAAAATTGAATAGTAGAAGGGGTTTGTCGAAAAACGCGTTTTGGGTGAGTGGGTTTTCTATAATTATCAAATTATGAATCTGTAGTTGTAACTTAGTAAGCATCTTAGCTGTGTAGCAACAACTGTAAGTTTTAGATTCCAATCCTTCCATTTGTATAAACCGCATCATTATCTTATCTCATTCTAGTTTGAGGTTGTCTGCATCTGCAGCTAGTTTCATTTTGTAAATTTAATTTGTAAACCTCAATCATTCCATATTCAGTTGTATATTTGTATCTTTGCATCTTTTCATTTGATCTACTTGCATTCTGCTATATTGCATTCCCATAACTGCATCTGGGGAAGTTTTCTTTCAATTTTTCTATCGTAGTAACCAGTTTTCAGCTGCGTTTAATTTTCTCAGTTTGTAATATATTCCCTTCAGTAAGTTAGGAGTATACGTATTCTGTGAATATGTAGCGGTGTAGTTGATCTGTAGTTAACAGGATAGCTATCAAGTAATTCTAGGTTGATGTTGAGAATGAGCCGGGGACTCGGTAGCGGAGTAGTTGATCTGTAGTTAATTTTACTGGTTTTTAGTATAACCCTGTATATGTGTTTAGATTTTTCTGTTTTCATGTTGTTAGTGTGGTCTGTTTGTCTCTTGTTGTATTCTTCTGCGTCGTTATAGTATAACTTAGTAGTTAATCCATCTTTTATATATCCTGCATCATTGTATGTCTTGCATTGTTCTAGTTAAAAGCTTTTGATCATTATAATCTGTAGCTTTCAGTTTTCTGTAGTTTGTGTAACCATTTCCTATCACATCTCTGTTTTGTTATTTAAATCTAGTTGTAATCAATCTCGTTCATAGCTGGTAGCACCCTGTAGTTTGGATTGTGAATCTGTTATGTTCTTTTTTTGTTTTTCACTATAGTATTTTACCATCAGTAAATATTCACCTTTAGTCATATAGGATTCTGTAGTATTGAAATGTTTAGATGTTAATTAAACAATAGGTGTTACATAGCTGTTTTTTAGTTTAAATTTTTTGTTCTTTTTACTGTGTTAGCATAACTAGATTTAGGTTAGGAATCTGTAACTGTAGCTTAGTCTTGTAAAATCTTAGATGTAGTTTTTAAAATTCATCCATTCTGCATTCAAGTTCATATCTGCATCTTCTGTTCTCTTTCTCAAATTATTTGCATTCTGTTTTACTGCATTCTCATGCCAGTGTCACTGCCTTGTAAGATAGCCTTAGTCCTGTATTTTGTTTAGCATAGTAGGTCTTCTGTTGTTTTTCAGTTACTAGTTTACAACATGTTAGCACCTGTAACTTTCAGTTTGTTGTAATGCTGTAGCTTGTAAGTTTTCAGTCATCCCATTCATAGCTGTATCTTTGTTCTATATTCATGTGTTTTCAGTCATTGTATATCAATCAGTTTCATTTGCATCGTAGCTTTGTGATCTTAGCTACAACTTCATAAGCATCATTGTCCTGTAGTATAAGCTAGCTTACATCATAATCTGGATCTGTAGTTTTTAGCACCATTTAGTTCGCTTCGGAAATAGTTAACTTCCATAATCTTTTAAGTAACCAGGTACTTGTGAAGCTAAAACACAAACCAAGGAGAGGGAGAAGAAGGAGCAGCACAATTTGTGGTATTTCCTAAGCCCGGTTTTATACCGACGGTTGCACCTTGAATTTCAGAATCAAAATTGTTAACTCTAAGCAATCGGTAAGGACATGCTACACTAATGTATTTAATTGACATCCTAATTGGTTCCTCTAAACAATTGGTAAGGAAATGCCACACTACTTCGATCTTTTCAGAAAACAACATAGTTTATCACCTTTTAACTGTCTGTTGAAAATATTGCAGAATATTTCTTTTATTGTTGGAATTGTCCTGCTACCTTAAGCGCATCTTAATTTCCTCTCCTAACAATTGGTAAGGAAATGCTAAACTACTTCCTTTATATTGGTTAGATACTATGAATATTCTGTTGACAGTTAAATATTGGTTGTATTTGTTCAGTTGTGAAAGCATATATGCTGTTACCTACTAAAAAAACATCTTGATTCTTTGAGTCAGAGAAATATACATCATCAAACGTTATTCATGTTCGTACTCAAACCATATGCCGTTCTATTTTTCCTTGAAAATGATTTATAGCTTTTCCTTTAAATTGGTTGTATCAAAATGTAGATTGCAAATGGCAGTTTTGTATGTTAAGACAGAATCATTTATGTTCAGTTGTGAGAGCATATGTTGTTAATTTAATCCCTTTTGTTAGAGCATAGCTCGGTTGAACCCACCAAGCGTTGGTATGTCAAGTTTGGTTGTCATATTTTAGTGAATCAAAACTCATTTAAAGAGTCGTTTGATTATATACTAGAGTCAACTTCGTATAGGTTAGCTTGAAAGTGTTAGGATATGAGACTTACAAGTATTACATGAAGACTTGAAGAATGTGAAGAAGTATGGAGCTACAACGACAACATCATCCTTCCTCTTGAGGTTAGTAATATTTGACTTGAACTGTTTCATTCCCTAACGTATCTTTCAAGTCGTGCATATTGAAAACATAACTGCGAAGCTGTGTATGATACTCTAGTTAGACATAATATTAAGGAATACAATACGAGGTTTATTGCTTAACCATTAAACTTTGTATATAAGACATCGACATGGTCATATGAATGCTATTGTGATTATGTATGGGTATGAGTGAAGATTTCATCCTAGGAAACAATGTTTTACATTCGTTTAAAGGAAGTAAGTTCATAAACTTGTTTTGTGAATCGAAAGGGAAATCACTAGGCTTATTGGTATTGTTATTCATTGCAAATCTATTTTGAATTACCAATATGTGTGTTTAGTATAACCGCTCATAAACTTGTTTATGTATCTTGGTAAAACTATTCACAAGGCCTGACTTATGTATTGGTATGACTTTTATTAGTGAAACCGATCTTAAGTAATCACTCAAGATGGTATGATCGATGCCTTGTAAATAACAACTTTTATCTAGTCATTGGGCAACCGATCCTAGTAAGAGGTGCAATAAATTTACAAGAGGGAATCGATCCTTGTAAGAGGTGCAACATGTTTTTAGTAGACGGGGGAACCGATCCTATGAACATGTGCAACAAGTTTGTAGTTTTGGGGGAACCGATCCTATGGACATGTGCAACCGAATACAGGTAATTACCATAAGTTGTGGGGAACCGATCCTAGTACCTAGTCAACCGAATTTTTGTAACTAGCGTGACTATGCACAGTACTCACATGGAGGTAGAACCGAACTTGTTTTGGTAGAACCGTGAAACCCATGATTGGTGATTTGATAGGATAATCAATCACATAGTTCTTGGAATTCAGACGAACCAATTCTAAACTTGTTTTGAAGTGTGGCAAGTCGTTTCCAAGATTTTAAGTATGAAAAAGGACTTGTAAAATAAAGATGTCGACATACTTTGAACATGTGCAGTAACTCTTATCATTAATTGTTCAAAGATATTCCTTAATAGCTAAAGGAGAATCCTAGGATCGAAATAAATTGAGAATCTTTTATTTAAGGTTTCTTAGTTTTTATATACTATTTAATCTCCAGAAATTAAATGCATATCTTTAGAAAATAATAATTAGTAATGTGCATTTACTGATTATAGATTTTTCTATTGGGATTTCGGTCAATATTTGGACAGTGCATTTCCAGGAGTTATGAAAACCGATTTTGTATTTATTGCATATCTTTGAGAATATTCGGTTTTGGAAATTCCTTGGTGTCCAAACTTCCTTGTCTATAAATATTGAAGTGAACCGATTAGTTGTATTGTCTCGACTCAGTCCATAGACAATCACTTTCGTAAAAGGACTTATAGGTGGAAAAGTTTTAGATTGAGGTATATTTGGGTACCCTCGTCTTTTCACCTTTCTATCTCGAAAATCTTTGCATGATTAGCAATTTCTTTAAAACAATGGTCAATTTCAGTAATACTCTTTTCTTCTTCTTAGGAATTAGTATCCATAAACCGTTAGCTGAAAATACGTGTCATAGTTCTGTCTTAATTTATACACAAATTTATTTATTCATTTGCAAATAGCTGAATGTGTTGTGCAAGTTTGACGGAGGTCGACTTTTTAATCCTTCGCCTTTCCTTTTACTTACTTGTGAAATGCTTATCCCGTGTATGCAGGCAATGTTCACCGAGTTTTCAACTGCAAACATTCAGTCATAAAAATAGACAGACTTCAGTGCAAAGCTTTCTGGCTATGGTTGCATTACTCACAATCCATAAGCAGAAATATCAAATACTTCCCCTGTAAGTCCTGAACTTATGAAGCAATTCTCTTACCATTTCCTTGCTAGTTTGAGCATA
>JAJJMB010007312.1:1125975-1150786 GCA_023531105.1 Papaver atlanticum
ACGTAAACCATATGTATTTGTAGTGTGCACTACACATTAATTCTCCCTCTTTTTGTCAATATAAATTGGCAAAGGTACGAAAACTAGTGGGATCATAATGAAATTATCATAGAGATACTTCATGACTAAAAGAGAACATATCAACTTTTTTCAATGATTTCACATAGTCGAAACTTAGTGTATTCATCGAGGAGTTTATAAAGATACAAGAAAACTCCTACAATATTCCACAGGCGCACTCCCCACAAAGGTTTGGCAATTAAGCACAAGTTCAATTAAGAACTCTCCCCCATAAAATGTCATTCGAGAGAACAACAAGAGCGACCTTACTTTTACAAGAAAAGAAGGATTTCTTTGGACATTAACAAATTACATGAAACATGAATTTGTATCCAGAAAACTCAATTAAATTAACCACAAGAGAACCCATGATTAATTTAATCGGAAATGCTCAACATAAGAGAACTTACAGAGCCGCACAGTACTTTCACATAGAAGTGGATCAGGGAAAGATCAATACTACGGAATATTCAAAGATTCATTCTATTTTTCATCAATATTTGCATAAAGACATATAATAGACTTAATCTTTGCAATCAAAAGTTCATCCTATCTTCCATCAATATTTGCATAATGACATAATATGCTTAACTTTGACATATATGGGACAATCATAGTTCACGGACGCAAACATACATATCCCATAACAATTTTTGCAATATATAAAACCAATAAAGATTAATACTGCAAAATCATCTTCCAAATAAACTTTAGAATATAAATAAATAAATCTAAAAACATTGCAAGATGAAAATCGTTGGCAATAGCTATGTGTATTCACAATAATTGTTATATTCCAGACCCTAGTTATCCTTCTTAAAACACAAGAATAAATTCTCATAAGAAGTTTCCTAGACATACACAAAAATCAAGTTTCTTTGATAACATCATACCTTTGAAAGGGTCCATCATAAAAGGTATCACTGATATCCTTGATTCTTTTGACCGTAGAGACTCCATGTTCATGAGTTAGAACATTAACTTTCCGATCAACAATGCGGGCAAGATGCCTAGCTTTGACACAGTCCATGATGAGTTTCTTCTGATTCCTGATCAAGATCTTTTGATTTTAAAGGATTTTGGTCTGACCATCAATAAGCTGATTTATTTGCAGTTGAAGATTTGCAAATTCGATCCTAGAGTCATTCTGAAAAAGAATTAAATCCTTGACAGATTCTCTAATCCAGGAGTTGTACTCTTTCCTTTCAGTCATCTTTTTCAAGACAAGTTCTTGAACTAAATCACATCCTTTAGAGTCTTCTTCCATCTCAAGATTCACCACTTCTTGAGGTCTTGAGGAGTTCTCCATTTTTTTATTAGGGAAGGAAAAAACAATATAATATATATATATTGTTATGGAAACCCTAAAACTCCCAAGAAAGACACGTATGTTCGTGGACTAGATGTGAAAGGTTAATGGATCAGAAAAGATCCAAGAAATAAGGAAATACTCTCTGTTTTCAGATACCTCTTAGCATCATGGCTCAATAATTAAAAGATTTAATCAGAGCATAAGGAAGAGATACACTAGTTACAAGGAGTCAAGAAATGACTCAACCTTCACAAAAGAAGAAAACAGCTAAATCAAACACAAGAAAAATGGTAACCTACAGTAGACTTGAGCATCTCGCAAATGTCATCCTTGCAACTCTTAAGTTAGACACAAGGATGAAATTACCTAGAGCTAGGTAGCAAAGTGAGATGTAATCCCACCATGAGTATTGAGAGATGAGTTGTAATACTATCTGAGAGTTTGAACCTAGTATTCCTTACCTTCCTTCGGCTATTTCTTATTCCATAAGAATTCGACATAACCTTTTTAGAAAATCCATCAGAGGGATTTTTCTGAGGATTAAGTCTAGGACCTCTAGAAATCGGTTCTAGAGGATTAGAAGAGAGAGATCTCCACCTTCTAGACTTAGATCTATCAGACTTATTCTCATAAACACTGGGAATGTGTATTTTTGTGGTGTAAGAATTTGCACCATAAGGAGAAACACGATTCCTGTAGAGATTTCGAGATGAGTGACCATTGAAGTCCCTTTTATGAGAGTTTTGGTTTTCTGCAGGAATGAAATCCATTGTAGATGTCGTTATACAATTTACTCTGTCGACTAGAAAAAAGAAGTAGATTTTGAAGATCAGAAATCTGTTTCTTTCTAGCAAAACAATGTTGAACATAGTGATTCCTTTTTCCACAGAAAGAACAGGTTCGTGGAAGAGAAACATCGGAAGGAACCTGTTTTAAGTTCATAGCCCTATTAGAAGACTGCAAGTTATGTAAACACTTCTTAGGGGCCAATGTCAGTTTGTACCACAATAGAAGTTTCCCAAACAAAAACTACCACACCTTAAAATAATACCATTTTTAAAAATCTGACTCATATATAGGCAATTTTAACCCTGACAAAAGGATTCATTACTTTTATTTCCTAATAAAAATGTCGCACACAACTCAGTTCCAATTTGTTCACCTAATTACAGTTAGCTCAAATCTCTGATATACTCGATTTGATGATGGAATCAAGTAGTTATCTCAACGTCTTCGCTTATTAGATGTGATGAAAGGTTTTTAAGGTTAGTTTGTACACTTGATTTATGTTTATATTTTCTTAGTCGAATTAAGTTTCTGTTTCAATTAGGTTTTAAGATTTGTTTCTTTTCGATTGAATGTATTAGGGTTTTATCGGTTCTTGTAAATCTTAGTTTTCAATAGGGTTTTAACAATGAAGGTTGGTGGAAGTAATTAGGATAACAGGAAGGTTCGGATGGTTTTCAAGTTAAAGAACAAGAAAGGAAAGATTGATGAAGAAGATGACTGCTGAGTCAGACTCGAGTCAGTGATTCAGGAATGTCGAAATTGAATCACTATAATGTCGCACAGGCATCCATATTTTTGTAAGAGCCGAGAGGCTTGTCGCTGTTATGTTTCATTTTTACTCGGCTTGTAGATGCTATGTCGCACAAGGTTCTCACAAGGTTCTAAAATTTGATGGTAGAGTATTAAGAGCCGAGATGATTTTACTCGGCTTGGGGTCGTGGGTATCACCTCTATGTCGCACAGAGATCGCACATGGTTCTAATATTTGATGGTATTTTTTTAAGACCATCCTTCTCATCGTGTCTTCTTCATTCATTATGATTGAATTCCTTAAATTTATCCTCTTCAGGTTTACATCATGCTTAAAGAGATGTGGAGACTGTACTAGCAATGGGAATTATGGAAGATGTAAGCATTATTCCCCAACCAGCAAGAGGTAACTTTTTCATTCTTTTGAACTGACATCATGATTTTGTGTAAGCATTATTCCCTAGCCAGCAAGAGGTAACTGGTGTTCTTCATAGTGTGTTTAAATTTGAAAATCTCATTGGCTAATGGAAATTAAGGTCGTGGAAGAGTAACCGGATCTACTTTTATTTTATATGCTTTTAATCAGTGTTAGAAACTCTTTCTTTCGCACACAAGTTCACTTATCTTTTTGGCAGATTTTGGTTCTGGACGACATGGCTTGGATTTTTCTATGGGGGAGTCGACTGTACCTGAAGGCAGAAGATCTTGGTATGTCAACTATTGCCCATTAAACTGTTGGTTGAACTTTCGTTATTTTAATTATTTTAGTGAAGATTTCAAAAGGTTTTTGACCTGTTTTTGACCTTGTCATTAAGCTCCTTTCAATGTCTGTACAAACAGGGTGTTGTTGATTGGTGAGGGAGGAATAGTGGGCCTATCTGCAATCCAGCTTGCAGTAGCTACAGGTTGCTATTAATAACACTGAATAATATTATGGTGTCAGACTGAGAGATCTCTATATCTCTCAGGTTTTCCGATCTTACATAGCTTCCGCTTCTTCAATCTTCATCAGTTCTTTCTTTAATTTTCATGATTCAAGAATTTCCTGCTTCTTCATCAATGGAGAATCCTACTGTAACTTCGATTTCTAGTATTCCAATTCATCAACTCACTCGTTTTGTTAATCTCAAACTCACAGACCGCAATTTATCACATGGAAAAACCTAATGGTACCTGTTATTCGAAAATTTAAAATCCAAAAATATCTCGATGAATCTCATCCTTGTCCTCCTCAGTATACAAATTTATGTAATCAGGCGAATGGAATAGAGAATCCTCAGTATCTTGATTGGATTGATGATGATACATCAATCATCCTGTGGATACATTCAACAATTTCAGAATCTGTTCTTGCATATTTTTCCAGATCTGAAACTTTTCATGAACTTTGGCGTAGCATTGAAGAAAGATTCTCTAGAGCATCATCAACTAATTCGATTTAGTTACGTACGAAGCTTCTTTATCTTAAGCAATGTGACAAATCTATCCCTACTTTGATAAATGAAATCAAGACTATTTATGATCAACTTGCAGCTGCTGGAGAGGTTGTTTCTGATCAAGAACTTGTTGTTGTAACTCTATCTGCTCTCAATTCTGATTATATCCCATTTTCCACTGCTATGAGACACAGAAATCCTCCAATCTCCTGTATTGAATTACATAATCATCTACTCAGTAAAGAAATAGTTATTATAGATCGTCATCAAGCTTTACTTTCAAATTCTGCAAATAAGGCTTTTGCTGCTCAATTAAATGCTTTTCGATCCACTGGTAGAGGTTATGGTGGTCATTCTGGTGGTTTTCAAGGTGGATATAACTCAAATTATGGAAGATCAACTGTTGGTAGATCTGTTTACTCATTTGGCAGAGGAAATACTAATACTTATTTAACTGGTAGAGGTTCAAGTTCTTCTTCTTCTGCATCAACCTCAACTATTAGACCACCTCAAGGTTTGAATTCTTCCAATACCTATCCTAATCAATCTCTTATTGAATGTCAAATTTGTCGCAAAATTGGCCATGGTGCTTTAGAATGCATAAATATGCTCAATTTTTCTTATCACAATGATTACAATCCATATCATCTAAGTGCAATGCTTGCATGTGCCAATATAATGGGAGAAAATCCATGGTATGTTGATACTGGTGCTAATCATCATGTTACTTCTGATGAGATTGAGTTAGAAGCTATCAACACTTATGAGGGTGCTGAACAGATTCAAGAAGCAAATGGAGAAGGTATGCCCATTACTCATTCTGGTTTTTCAATAAAGTCTACTCCCAACCAAACTTTCAACTTGAATAATATTCCTCTAGTACCTCAAGCACCACAGAACTTACTTTCAGTCCATAAGTTTACTTCAGACAACAATTGTTCCATAACTTTTGATGCTTCTGGATTTTGTGTGAAGGATTTATCAACTGGGAAGACAATTTTACAAGGACCACACAATAATGGTCTCTATCCTCTACATTTTATCCATCAATCCACTAAAAAGGCTCTCTCCACTACCACAATAACTATTCCTGCTGAAGTATGGCATAAGAGACAAGCACATCCATCATTTCAAACTACGAAGCATGTCTACAATTCTCTGAACTTGTCCCATGTAATAAAGTCCCCTTTATTTTGTAATGATTGTCAATTAGGCAGAAGTCACAAACTTCCCTTTACACTTTCTAGTCATTGTAGTTCTAAGCCTTTAGAATTACTGCATCTTGACTTATGGGGTCCTTGTCATGTTCAATCCATTTCTGGATACAGATATCTTGTTAATATTATTGATGATTACTCCAAATTCTGTTGGATATATCCTTTGTTTGATAAATCTGAGTTCAAGACAATCTTTTTTAAATTCAAAGCTCAAATTGAAAATTCTTTGAAATGCACAATTGTGACAATAAGGACTGATGGAGGTGGTGAATTTGTTAACAATGAATTAGCTTTATTCTTATCTACTAGTGGAATTATTCATGAAGTTACTTGTCCCCATACACCTGAGCAAAATGGTGTAGTTGTATCCAAGCAAAGACATCTACTAGACATTGGCATGACTTTTCTTATTCAATCAGGTATTTCTGAGTCTTACTGGGTTGAAGCCTTCACAACTGCAAATTATACTATAAACAGAGTTCCCACAAGATCTTTAGGGAACAAATCCCAATTTGTTTTGTTTCACAGATCTCCAGAATATACTTATCTCAGATCTTTTGGATGTCTTTGCTTTCCCTGGATAAAACCTTATGCACCTCATAAATTGTCTCCTAGAAGTACTTCTTGCTTATTCATTGGTTATAGTCAACACCAAAAAGGTTATAGATGTATAGAACTTGCTACTGGTAAAGTTTTCATCTCCAGACATGTAACATTTAATGAGTCTGTGTTTCCTCTTAGAGTTACTCATTAATCAGCTGTTTTATGTGATACTTGCAACTCCACTAAAGTTACTTCACAGTTATCATCAGTACAGTCATTATCTCCTTCTTCAACATAATCTGACACTATGCTTACACCAGATACCTGCAGTTCTCCTATAGACACTTCTCAGTTGTCTTCAGTGCAGCCTGACACTATATTTGTATCAGATACTGGTTCATTACCTGAAGTTTCTTCATCAAGATTGTCACCTACTTCTCCTACTACAAATGATCACTCCATGATTATCAGAGGGAAAGCTGGTATTTTCAAACCAAAAGTATATTCAACATTGCATTCTCTTTCTGCAACATTACAGGCTAAGCAATCTCCATCTCTACCAACTTGTTATAGTCAAGCCATTAAACATCCAAAATGGAAGGTTGCTCTAAATGAGGAGCATCAAGCACTCAAAGATGGAGGTACATTTTCTATTGTTCCTCCTCATCCTTCTCAAAATATAGTGGGTTGTAAGTGGGTGTTTAGAATCAAACATAAACCAGATGGAACTATTGATAGGTTCAAAGAAAGACTAGTTGCTAAAGGGTATAGTCAGCAAGAGGGTCTAGATTACACAGAAACATTTAGCCATGTGGCCAAACCTGCAACTATTAGAGTTATTCTTTCTCTAGATGTTAACTTCAACTGGTCAGTTACTCAACTTGATGTAAGTAATGCTTTCCTTCATGGGGATCTTAGTGAATATGTTTACATGACTCAGCCTCCAGGTTTTATTGATCCTCTTCATCCTGATTATGTGTGTAAACTTCATAAAGCTCTCTATGGACTTAAGCAAGCTCCTAGAGCTTGGTATGAGAAGCTTCTTAATATGTTGTTATCCTTTGGCTTCACTGCATCCACTGCTGATTCCCCACTCTTCATTCAAAAGTGCAATTCAAGACTTACCTTGATCTTGATTTATGTGGATGATATTCTTATCACTGGTAGCTCTCAAAAATATTGCTCAGATCTTATTCTTCAACTTCAACAGCATTTTCCAATCAAAAACTTAGGTGCAGTTCACTACTTCTTGGGATTGGAAATTAAAATGAATAATACATGTATGTTTATGTCTCAGACCAAATATGCATTGGATCTCTTGGATAAATTTGATATGGGTGGAGCAAAGCCATGTAATTCTCTTGCTCCTGCTCATGGCAAGCTTGTTGCTTCTTCTGGCTCATTACTTCCTGATCCTACTCCATACAGGTCCCTAGTTGGTGCTCTACAATACTTAACCTGGACTAGGCTAGAGATTAGTTATGCTGTGAATCAGGTTTGCCAACATATGCAGCATCCTACTTCTGATGACTTTATTGCGGCCAAGATAATACTCAGGTACATTAAAGGCACATTGGATTATGGTGTATTTTTTAGTAAAGGCCTTTCTGTTAGGTTTCCCAGTTGCTAGAGTTCTCCCTTATATAGTCTTCAAATCAGGGTTTGATAACTTTGGAACAAAGCAATCAATATTCACTGTTAGATGAAACTTGATTTAAGATTCAGGCTAATATCTTTCCACCTTTTCTTTTCTTTTTTGGTAAGTCCAAAAAGTATTAATAAATAACTTGATTTTACAGCATAACTTATAAGAAAAGAGGCAAAGCACCCCAAAAACTTATAAGCTATTCAACGTGTTCTGATCTTACTTTGTTCTATCGTATTGAGTACTATCTTCTCTAAGAGTTGCTCGATATTTATCTCCGATAGGTAAGATATAAAAAGTAGTCACAAAGCTCTTCGTCTCATTCTTTGTGATTCCACAATAACTTGTTCTACTACCATATAGTTAAGTTATTGTGAGGTGATTGATATTTCTAGGTTGTTCTTCGGGAATATAAAACCAGATTATCAATTGGTTCCTGTTCACCTTGATTTGTCAAAAGATGGAACAAAACTTCGTAGGTATTTCTGTTAGAGACAGATTTATCTATTAAAATAGACTTTTCTGTGTGAGACAGATTTGTTTATCAAGTCTTCGACTTTGGGTAGAGTCCTGCTGGGATTCAGAGGCGTAAGGAATGCAACTGTACCTTAATCAGTGTGAGATTGGTTAGGGCTCAACTACATTCCAGTCCGAATTTAACTTGTAGTAGGTGATAAGTGCATAATTCATATGATTTTAGTGTTCATTCCATACGTGTTTTAGCTATTATTCTTGCATATTTTCGTATCATTACTCTTGTATTCTCTTATTTGTCTCTATTAGGTGAATCATCCAAAAAGGAACTAAAAGGTGCTGAAAATATCTAACAAGATAAGTATTCCAAGTATCCAAGTGCTCGAGTCGAAGAGAAGTGGAAGAAGTGCAACGAAAAGGAGCAAAACGCTCAAAATCGAGAGACGGGCCAAAGACCGAGATTAAATCATTCAAATTTAGGATTTATCATCACCATCTTTAATAGAATTTAAATAGTAAAATAATGCAAAAAGAATGAGGTCATTCCGAGTTCGGACGAAGAAGTTACGGCCAAAACAAGCTTTTTATCGAATACAGAAGACATGAAAGTTTGCAAACGGGTATGCAAACGGATTTAACTGAAATTTTAGTTTGCAAACGGTTATGCAAAATTATTTCCTTAGATATTATTACAAAATTTAAGTTTGCAAACGGGTATGCAAACCATTGAAGGCCAAAATTCTCGGTTAGGGTCTTTCTTTCGTAATTTCGGGTCGGGTTCCTTAGCCGACGGAGATACTTGAAGGCCAAGCAATGTAAACCTATAAAAAGGTATTAGGTCATGTAAAATGATATCATCATCAATGGGTCACGAAATTGTAAGGCTTGGAGAGAAGAAACAACACACGAAGCGGAAGCTAGGGTTTCAGAGCGGTTCTTTAATCGTAACATTTGAAAAAGCGGGGGTCTAACAACCTTACCCAATATTTCGTTTAGGAAATCTGTATGGACAAACTCCAATATAATTCAAAGAGAATCAACTAGATAGTCATACTCAATCAATGTAAATATATCCAAGAGTTGTATCTCTGTTTCTTAATGCAATCAGCAAATCAAACATATAGAAATCCACGAGCCTGATTATTATGTGAAACAACTTGAACGGTACCAAAGACCAATATTCAAGTGTCAATCAATTATATCAACAACCAAAGGGTGGAATATCCAATTGATTGAACTACGCACAACCTGTGATATTTCAATTATATAGACAAATATAATGCAGAAAAGAAATAAAACAGACACCAGAAATTTTGTTAACGAGGAAACCACAAATGCAGAAAACCTCCGGGACCTAGTCCAGATTTGAACACCACACTGTATTAAGCCGCTACAGACACTAGCCTACTCCAAGTTAAATTCGGACTGGAATGTAGTTAATCCCTAACCAATCTCACACTGATCAAGGTACAGTCGCGTTCCTTACGCATCTGAATCCCAACAGGACTCTGTGCACTTGATTCCCTTAGGTGATCTCACCCACAACTAAGAGTTGCTACGAACCAAAGTCGAAGACTTGATAAACCAATCTGTCTCACACAGAAAAGTCTATTGAATTGATAAATCTGTCTCTCACAGAAATACCTACGAAGTTTTGTTCCGTCCTTTGATAAATCAAGGTGAACAGGAACCAATTGATAATCCGGTCTTATATTCCCAAAGAACAACCTAGAAATATGAATCACCTCACAATAACTTAACTATGTGGTAGTAAAACAAGTTATTGTGGAATCACAAAGAATGAGACGAAGAGCTTTGCGACTACTTTTTATATCTTACCTATCGGAGATAAATCTCGAGCAAATCTTAGAGAAGATAGTACTCAATACGATAGACAAAGTAAGATCAGACCACGCAACTACAGTGAAAATAGTTGGGTCTGGCTTCACAATCCCAATGAAGTCTTTAAGTCGTTAACCTATAATGGTTTTAGGAAAAACCTAGGTTAAAGGAGAATCGACTTTAGTCGCAACTAGTATCACACAGGAGGTGTGGGGATTAGGTTTCCCAGTTGCTAGAGTTCTCCCTCATATAGTCTTCAAATTAGGGTTTGATAACTTTGGAACAAAGCAATCAATATTCATCGTTAGATGAAACCTGATTTAAGATTCAAGCTAATATCTTTCCACCGTTAGATGGTCTTTAGCTTGTTACACACAAATGAAATATACCTTCATTTAGATATGGGTAACCGTACCTAAACGTGTATATTGAGTTGGCTCAATAACAGTTAACTGAAGTTAGCCATATGAACAATTTTCTCTTAACCATGTTTATCTTAACACTTCTAGATCAATTGATAATTAAATGAATCTAATTGTGTTACTCATAGAGTTATTCAATTGTTTATATTCTCATAGAAGTATACAAGACACAATTGAAGCAAAATCGAATTGATTCAAAAGAATCAGTTCATGAACATTTTAGCCACGGTTTGCAAAGTTTACATTCCTTAATATATAAATGTATTTGTTCATGAGTATGAAATCATACTTAACCGATTTAAGAACCTGAACCACTTAAGTTTGCAAACGGGTACGCAAACTTTAGCTCCGGACCGAACTCAGTTGAAACCGTTTGCGAACGGGTACGCAAACTTGGTTCCCGGACTTCAACAGTTAAATCAGTTTGCGAACGGGTATGCAAACTTAAGTACCCTGACTTAACAGTTGAATAAGTTTGCGAACGGGTATGCAAACTTCCGGTCCTGAATTCTGCCAAAACAGTTCGTACACTTAGTACACAAACCGTAATGTATCTAGACACGGGTTTTAGCTCTTAACTCCCATTTCAATCATTGAAATATTCTTAGAAGACAACAATAGCTGTCTCATGATAGGTGCATTATTTGCACTAGTTAGGTACTCAAATACTTTGCTTTCTTGATAGTTTTTATATCATTATGCTTTGATTTTGTTTGCTTTTGAGTTTGTTAGGTGTTTAAGGCTATCTTAACCAAAAGGAAGTGGAACTAGCTCAAATCCGAGATTTCTTCGCATCACCTTGAAGAGGACGAAAAGAAGAAGCTAACGGCGAAAGAATGGAGTCAATCCGACCGACGTCGTATGAAGAATCTACAAGCAAGCCAAAGTTAAGAGAATTGTGAATGCACAGAATTTATAAGGGCACTTGCCTAAATTACTAAAGGCAGCCGCAAAACAGGAAATAAACTGTCAGTTTTCTAGAAATGACAGTTGAGTGTTGTTGATGTGCTGGAGGTTAAGCTGAGCTGTGAACAGAGTTGAGACCGGTGATGAGAAAGGAGATACTGCTAAGATCGGTGATGACTGGTGGGTTGTTCACGGTTAACCAGGGAGATGATAGTCTGGAAAGATGGTGGTAATCGGTGCTGTTTCGAGGAGAACGAGAAGTTGGAGGAGCAATGGAGTTTTGAACTCGGTAAAAACCAAGCTTGCTGTGAAAACAGTTCAAGGATAATGGTGCTGTGGTGGAGATAGTCTCTCTTTTGTGATCGATGGAGCTGTGAACGTACGGACTGAAGAATAGATGTCACCGTGGTGCTGGGAAGAAATGGAAGGAGGTGCTGCTGACGAGAGAAGTTGAGCTAGATGCTGTTGCTGGCAGTAATGAAGAAGAATCTGAAACCGAGTTTGGCAGTGATGATTGAATGTACGGGAGCAGAGATTAAGGTTGATAATTAGATGATGGCTGTGACTGAGAAGGAACGAGGGTCAGCGATGGATATAATGGAGTTTGGAAGGTGTACTCAAGCTTGGCAGTGAAGACGATGGCCATTGATGATTTTGCTCGAGTTTATTAGTTGCAGTTCAGGGAAGTAATGATGGAAGCAACGGCGAGAGGTAGAGCCGAGAAGTTTGGAACTGTGAGAGAAGAGAGTTTGAGGTAATGCAAGTTTATTTGAATCACATGGAGAGTTACGGTGTGGTTTCCCACCGTATACAATCACAGGGAAACTTACGGATTGAAAGTTTGAACCGTAAGCAAACTCAGGGAAAAGAGGAAATTCTGCCGTGAAAATAAAGATGTTTGAGCTGTCAGGAAGTGGGCTGGACTTCACTAATTTACGAGGCCCATTTTATGTGTAGACAAGGCTGTTGGACGTGGTTTAGCAAATTTGGCACCTTGGCAACGTTTTGGAACTAGTTCTAGCTATTGTGGTCGCAGCCTGTCTTACACGGGATTCAGAGCACGGGCGTATCAATACTTGGAACCCTATTAAAGAGAGATTATGGCAATAATCTTTTAACATATTTTGGAAGAGGACAACAAGAGCTAAGGCTTGGCGATTTTGGCGTTCGATCATCACGATTGAACCTAGGGTTTGTTTTCTTTTTCTTCATATTATTTTTCATGGTTTTCCATGAGTAGCTAATCACCTCATATTGGTTAAGGATGTAGTCGGATATCATAAACATGTTACTAAATTAATTCATTGGTTTTGTTATCTCAATCAAATTATTATTGTCTTTTTCTACGATTTATTATCGCGTATGATTGTATGATTGTTTGTTTAGGAGCGCTACTAAATGACCATGAATGCATATCTATTGCTAGACTAGGGTTTTGAGATACGTAATTGTTGATAAACCTTGTCATAAGTAGCATATTGTGATTACCAATTGTATTCAAAACCTTTGTGTGATTGCAAGTAGAAGCCTGACCTATGTTAAATAGTTTACTCGTAGTATTTCTATTGCATGGATTAGTCTAATTCATAGAACTTGAAGCTCTTGGAGGATTAAACCTGATAGCTTGTTGCATTAGGTTGTTCACTGAGTAGTATTCATATATTCATCGTTATGGTATGTGATAATATAAGGAATTTACCGGAGTATGCTCTCGATGGAGTACTTTAGGACTCTTGATAATGAATGATTGAGTGACAACACCAGTTATTAGTCGAAGTGCATGTATTGTGATTGATGATGAACCCTTAACCAGTATTCTCAACCTATTGATTCTCTTTATTCATTCTTTGCTATTATTCTTAGTTTAATTATTTTAGACTCAAATCAAATATCCCCCCAGGTTACTTAAGTTTTCAAATACGAATAACAACCCATATCTCCCTGTGGAACGAATCTGTTCTTATAACTATACTATTATTTATAATTGTGAAGTGAAAGAACCTAAATTTTTTTTGCGTCGGCTGACAACCGACCATCTCACACAAACTATTAGCTTAGAAGCAATTTTCAAGCGATCGAATGATCAATACGAAACATTCCGAGTCTACATCAAATGACTGTCTCATACAAATCATGTAATATGTTACCAGGTGATTTTCACATGATCATCTTTTGACTTTCGTCAAGAATAATGATGAATGTAGTTAAAGCAAAAAGCTTTCCAACACATATTTCGAGAAAGATATAAGCGAGTTAAACTAAGCTCGGAATATCAAATGTGTATAATGTAAAGTCTATATAGCTATACGACTTTTTCTCAATAGGAGGTAGAATAGAATAGACTTCTGAGTGATAGATGAGTTGAAGTCTCCACATACCTTTTGTTGATGAAGTTCCACAAGCTCCCCTTAGTAGTTCTTCGTCTTCAATCGATGCTCCCCTTAGTAGTTCTTCGTCTTCAATCGATGAACGCCGTGAAGTCTAAATCTCAACTACACATTCTATCCTAATCCAAGACATAGCTATAAGTAGACAAGAAATCAAGACTTATAGTTTTGACAACTAAACTTGACAAACAAGCTTGAGATAGCAACGCTTGCGAGTTCGACCGAGTAGTGCTCGAACAATTCCATGTATACAAATTTCGACTAGCGCTCCCTCCTTGATGTCTTCGTGGCAGTCCAACGCGAAGTGTCGGAATCGAGAGATGTATTTCCATATTTCTTTTCTTGTCCGCTGGCCATATCTGCTTAGGTCTATTGATGTGATCTTCCTCTTGGCTGAGTAAAATTTTCGGAGGAAGAGGGTGGACATGGTCTGCCATGAGTCTACGCTTTCCACTTTTAGGTTATCGTACCAAGTGAACGCCGTGCCTGTGAGTGACTTGGGGAATTCTCTTAGATATAGCTTTACATCAGAGGCCTTGTCATTCATTATCGACAAGAATCAGCTAAGATGCTCCCGCGTATTACCCTGTTCGTCGTATACTCTGTATTTCGGTGATATATAATCCTCTGGGTTTTGGTATTCGCTGATACTCGCTGGGTAAGGACTGCTCATGGAGCCGTAAATGTCTTGCTTTACCACGCGGTAGTTTATTTGTAGGTATTTTGTCATTGCTTCTTATGACATTGTCGTCGTCTTGTTATTCTTGTATCCCCCGCTCCTTGCTACTCCTTCGGTGATACCTTGGTCCGCCACCGTGGCTTTTTCTATCCATTTCTTTAGCTCATGTTTCCTTCGCACGCCCCCTCCAATTCCTTCCGTATGTCTTATAGAGTTAGATCCCGGGGGGAGGAGTGTCCGAGTTTTTTCTTGTGTGTTCTTTCCCTGTGCTATTCTCGCCTCTCCACTATGGGGTTCATGTATTGGCAGCTGCATGACCACGCCTTGTACTAGTATTTCCTCATCGCTATCCTCATTTTCCTCTTATATTATTACATCATCAAGATTAGTGGATCGATTGGTTGATTGGTTCTTTAACACGCCTGAGCTAGTGCTTCCTTGGTGTGTCATGGTGGACTAGGCACG
Source organism: Papaver atlanticum (assembly GCA_023531105.1). Taxonomy (NCBI): domain Eukaryota; kingdom Viridiplantae; phylum Streptophyta; class Magnoliopsida; order Ranunculales; family Papaveraceae; genus Papaver; species Papaver atlanticum. The sequence continues at coordinate 1,140,903 of JAJJMB010007312.1, forward strand.
ATCCTCCGGGTGTGGTCGCCAAATGTTGAGGGGTGAATATGATATTGGTTCTACCCGTCCTAGTCACACCTAATGACAACACTTTCTAGGAATAGTATGAGAGAGAACTTGCTTTCCATTGTACTATGTACCTCCTTTTATAGATTTTCCCAAAAGACCTTCCTTTTATGACATCATGCCACATGTCCCTAAACCTCCTTAATTACTACTAATGCCACTCCTTTTCTAATACAACCTTCTCATTTCTTATTAATTCCTCCCTTGTCCTTTCCATCTTATGGACACTTTCTAGTGGACTTGGGTCTTAGTCCCCATGTTTTATGTTGGGCTTGCCTCCCCTTTAGGGACTTTCTAGCCCCGCTAAAGGGGTAATAATTTTCAGGTATCAACATCTGATATTACAATAGAACTGATAGACCGCGGAATTGTATGTTCCTATGTTGTTGTTGTGAGTCTCCATATGGAGCAATCATCCGCTGTTCGATTTGCTTCTCTGTAGATGTGTGTAACGATATATTGCTGGATTTGGGTGAGCCTTTGTTTGATCTCTGCAACCAGATCAAATATATACCATGGGGCATCTGTATCTGTGGTTAGAAATCTTATTAAATTTTCTGAATCCGTTTCAAATTGGACTTTTGGACATTCTCGTTCCGTCGCCGTTTTAGAGGCTATGTGCATGGACCAAGTCTCCGCTACAAGTGTTGTGGTGATGCCTAGCGGTTGTGCTATTGCTAGGATTGTGCTGGTTTCCTCATTTCGACATATAATACCTGCTCCCACTATTCTGGGGCTTCCCCTTGCTTCCCCATCCGTGTTGATTTTGATCCAATCTGATTGAGGCTTGAGCCATCCCACAAAGATGGTTGAAGTTGTTACTATTCTTTGTGCAGGGTTTGCAAATGGAAGCATCTCAGGGAGCACCGGTGGGAGGTGATTCTGGGCCCATGAATATTCCTGTTGGAGCTTGATGGCCATTTACATTACACTTGTTGGATTTTGTTACTGTTGGCGATACATCATGTCGTTCCTGGTTAACCATAAGGACCAAAAAAGGAAGCAGACAGTTGTTCTGATTGGTGCAGGCACTTTTGTTTGAAGGAGTTCGGATATGGTTGTTTGGTGAGGTAGTGAATTGGGTATTCCTTGAGTGGTGACTTGATGGTTTCTTAGGTGGTGTAGTAAGAGGTTCCAAGAATCTATAGTTGTTTGACAGTGTAGCAGAATGTTACTGGATGTTTCAGGATTAGAACTGCATTGAGGGCATAGGTTGGAATTGGCGAGTTGGATGCTGTTAGAGCACTGCTCGGTCGAACCCGCAAGCGTTGCTATCTCAAGCTTGTTGTCAAGTTTAGTTGCCAAATCTATAAGTCTTGATTTCTAGTCTACTTATAGCTAAGTCTCGGATTAGGATAGAAAGTGTAGTTGAGCAATAGACTTCACGACGTTCATCGGTTGAAGACGAAGAACTACTAAGGGGAGCTTGTGGAACTTCATCAACAAAAGGTATGTGGAGACTTGAACTCATCTATCACTCAAAAGTCTATCTACTCTATCTCCTATTTGAGACAAAAGTCGTATAGCTATATAGACTTCGATTATACACATTTGATATTTCGAGCTGAGTTTAACTCGCTTACATATTTCTCGAAATATGTGTTGGTAAGCTTTCGCTTTAACCAAGTTCATCTTATATTCTTGACGAAAGTCAAAAGATGATCAAGTGAAAATCGCCTAGTAACATCTTACATGATTTGTGTGAGACAGTCATTTGATGTAGACTCGGAATGTTTCATATTGATCATTCGATCGCTTGAAAATTGCTTTAAAGCTAATGGTTTGTGTGAGACAGCTATTATCGTCTTCTAAGAATGTTTCAATGATGAATACGGGAGTTTAGAACAAATAACCATGATTGGATATATCACAGTATGCGTACTTGTATGCTAACTGTTGCAAGTTATTCAATAGACTTTTCTGTGTGAGACAGATTTGTTTATCAAGTCTTCGACTTTGGGTCGTAGCAACTCTTAGTTGTGGGTGAGATCAGCTAAGGGAATCAAGTGCGCAGAGTCCTGCTAGGATTCAGAGGCGTAAGGAACGCGACTGTACCTTGATCAGTGTTAGATTGGTTAGGGCTCAACTACATTCCAGCCCGAAGTTAACCTGGAGTAGGCTAGTGTCTGTAGCGGCTTAATACAGTATGGTGTTCAAATCTGCACTAGGTCCCGGGGGTTTTCTGCATTTGCGGTTTCCTCGTTAACAAAATTTCTGGTGTCTGTGTTATTTCTTTTTCGCATTATATTTTATATATAATTGAAATATCACAGGTTGTGCGTAGTTCAATCAATTGGATAATAAATTGATTGACACTTGAACATTGGTATTTGGTATCGTTCAAGTTGTTTCACATAATAATCAGGCTCACGGATATCTATCTGTTTGATTTGCTAATTACATTGTGAAACAAAGATACAACTCTGGGATATATTTCCATTGATTTAGTCTGACTGTCTAGTTGATTCTCTTGGAATTATATTTGAGTTTGTTCATACAGATTGCTAATCGAAATATTGGGTGAGGTTGTTAGACTCCGCTTTTTCAATTGGTATCAGAGCAGGCAAACACGTTTAAGACCTTATAAGTCTGTGTTTGTAGCGATCTGACTCTATGGACAGAATTGTTATCTCTATAAACGTACCACCGGTCTTCGATGGCTCGAATTACTCATGGTGGAAAATTTTATGCGTGCTTTTCTTCAAGCTCATGATTTTCAAACATGGGTACGTGTTGTTAATGGCTATGATCCTTCGGTTGTTGCAGAAGGCGATGTAACTGTTCCAAAGGATATTGGTAGATATGAACCTGACGAGATTCTTGCTGCAAAGCAAAATTCTAACGGGTTAAATACTATCATACATGCCATTACCCCAGATCTTCAGCACCATGTGACTACGTGCACTAAGTCTAAAGAAGCCTGGGATATCTTAGAAACTGTATTCAAAGGAAATTACACTGAAAAAGAAGCTAGGATTCAAAACCTATGTTCTTATTGGGAAAACCTTTGTATGGCTGATGATGATTCATTTGATGAGTTTAATCACAAAGTGTCTGAAATTGTTAATGCATCTTTTGCGTTCGGTAAGACTATTCCTTAAAAGGACATTGTGATGGAAATTCTCAGATCGTTGCCAGCCAATTACGATTCTAAGAAACATGCCATCGTCAAAGGAAATAACCTTAATACTTTATCCAGAAATACTCTGGTCGGGAAGTTAAAGATCTTTGATCATGAGCATACATCCAAATCTGAAAAGGATATTGCTTTCAAAGCACAAAAGAACACAAAATTACTTGACAAAAGTAAATGTGTTGGCAACTCTGTGGATGATCCTTGTGAGACTGATTAATCAGATGATGATCTTGATAACTCAGTTTCTATGATCACAAGACAGTTTAGAGATCTTCTATTGAAGAGAAGTAAACGGTTCGTCAGAGATAAGCCTAGATCATCAGTTAAACCTCATGACAGTGTTCCTCCTAAAAACAGGGATACAGTTGATACTGATGATGAGGATATTCCTCAGTGCTTCAAGTGTAAAGGTTTTGGTAATTTTGCCAATGAGTGTCCAAATCGTAGAAAATACACTGGGAACAAAGGTCTTGCTCCAACTTTTGATGAATTGTCTGATCACTATGATTCAAATGAAGATGAAAAATCAAGTGTTGTGCTCCTTGCTTAAAATATTAATTTTGATAATTGTAGCAATACTCACATCAATCTTGATATGTTTCCTGGAGAAACTTCTTCAACTATTTTGGAGGATAAAATGGATTTTTCTCTTTCTACTAGAAATCCTATTTCTAATGTTTCAGGTACCACAATTTGTCTAGCAGCTTTCTCCGCTATGGTGTCTGAACCATCCTCCACTTTGACATGTTCTTACTATACTATTAAGGGTCACATATTTCGAGAGTAAATCGATTAGCAAACTTCAACGGAGAGTCTAAACCATCCTCTACCTATTTCAAGTACAAGCATAAAGTAATATATGTCAACAAACTTCAACGGAGAGTAAATCGATTAGCAAACAAGCTTAAACTCGTTCAGAAGTCGTCTGAGGTATGTAAACTCAACTCTTCTCCAAAGAAATTAATTCTAAAGAAAAAATTCGACCACTTCAGAAAAGAACACGGTCTAAACTTTCTGTGAAAGAGGATTTTAGAAACTCTTTCCAAAAGGTTCATGGTGGACATATTATTGTTCACCCCAACACAAATTGTGTTGGCTGTGCATCTTGTCTCAAGTGCCTGATCTCAAAGAGACAAGAGTTAAGCACTTACAGGTCTTAAGATAAAGAAAAAGTTTTTGTTTGTTTTTTTGTTTGTTTTGGTTTCGGTTGATCTTTTCATATCCTAGATTGGTATTGAAAAGAGGTCTTCATGTTTGTTTATTAAAAATGGGGTAAAGTCGACAATTCTGCCTTCTTTAGGGATGTGAGTTGTGCGTACGTGAATCTGCTTACTTTGTATAAAGGTTCCGTAACCCTACATTCCTTTTTCCTTCCCTGAAAATCTCTTTTTATCACAAGTTTGCTTGTAGAGGTTGTTTTGTGAATTTCTCTCACAAACCCATATTTGTATGGAGACACCAAGCATTATGACTTCTGATGGAAAAGAGGTTAATATGATTGTCAAGACATCAATCATGAAGGAAAAAGATAAATCTCCGGTACCCTCTTCCTTGAAAATAAAAATGAGGAATGTGAGGAAACCAAGGGCTGTACCATCAAATCTTCAGAAGTTTTCTGGTGTTCTTGAAGAGTTAAAGTAAACAAGAAAAGAGATACAACAAATAAAGGCTATTGTTTTTAAGACTCTTGAAATTCAGAAGGCCCTGGTTCGGCATTAGTCAAGAAGGTTTGTTGAAATTGACTCCTATCTTCATGAACCTTATGTTCCAATGGCTGTTTACGACAAGGAGTTCGGGGACGATAAAGAATTTTTCAAAGGGCTTAATGCCTAGGAAACTTCTTATGAGAATTTATTCTTGTGTTTTAAGAAGGATAACTAGGGTTTGGAATCGCAATTATTGTGAGTACACATAGCTATTGCCAATGATTTTCATCTTGTAATGTTTTTAGATTTATTTATTTGAATTCTAAAGTTTATTTGGAAGATGATTTTGCAGTATTAATATTTATTGGTTTTATATATTGCAAAAATTGGTATGGGATATGTGTGTTTGCGTCTGTGAACTATGATTGTACCATATATGTCAAAAGTTAAGCCTATTGTGTCATTATGCAAATATTGATGGAAGATAGGATGAACTTTTGATAACAAAGATTAAGTCTATTATATGTCTTTAGCAAATATTGATGAAAAATAGAATGAATCTTTGAATATTCCGCAGTATTGATCTTTCCCTGATCCACTTCTATGTGAAAGTACTGTGCGGCTCCATAAGTTCTCTTATGTTGAGCATTTCCGATTAAATTAATCATGGGTTCTCCATTGGTTAATTTAATTGAGTTTTCTGGATACAAATTCATGTCTCATGTAATTTGTTAGTGTCCAAAGAAATCTGAAAATACGGGGGTACAACAACCACACCCAAAAATTCGTTTTGCAATCTGAGAGGACTTACTCCAATATACTTTCTAGAGAATCAACTAGACAGTCAGACTCAATCTAGAGAAAAGTATATACAAGAGTTTATATCTCTAACTCTTAATTCAATCTGCAATCAGCAAATAGAAATTTGCGAGCCTGATTGAATATAAGAGAAGTAACTTGAACGGTACCAAAGACCAATGTTCAAGGATCAATCAATTTCAATCAACAACCAAAGGTTGGATTTCCTAATTGATCGATACAACACACAACCTGTGATATTTCAATTATATAACAAAATATAATGCGGAAAAGAAATAACACAGACACTAGAATTTTGTGAATGAGGAAAACCGCAAATGCAGAAAAACCCCGTCCAGCTTTGAACACCACACTGTATTAAGCCGCTAAAGACACTAGCCTACTACCAATGAACTACGGACTGGAATGTAGTTAACCATAATCAATCACACACTGATTCAAGGTACAGTTGCGTTCCTTACGTCTCTGATCCCAGCAGGATACTATGCACTTGATTCCCTTAGCTGATCTCACCCACAACTAAGAGTTGCTACGACCCAAAGTCGAAGACTTGATAAACAAATCTGTCTCACACAGAAAAGTCTATTGAATAGATAAACCTGTTTCCCACAGATAAACCTATGAGTTATGTTCCGTCTTTTGATAAATCAAGGTGAACAGGAACCAATCGATAACCCAGACTTATATTCCCGAAGAACAGCCTAGTATTATCAATCACCTCACAATAATCTTAATCTATTAATGAAACAAGATATTGGGAATCACAAACGATGAGACGAAGGTGTTTGTGATTACTTTTCTATCTTGCCTATCGGAGATATAAATATCAAGACAATCTTACGATTGCACTCACACATGATAGAAACAGCAAGATCAGATCACGCAACTACAGAGAAAATAGTCTGGCTTCACAATCCCAATAAAGTCTTTAAGTCGTTAACCTACGGGGTCTCGTGGGAAACCTAAAGTTAAAGGAGAATTGACTCTAGCTATGCAACTAGTAACACACAGAAGTGTGGGGATTAGGTTTCCCAGTTGCTAGAGTTCTCCTTTATATAGTTTTCAAATCAGGGTTTGCAATCTAAGTTACCTTGGTAAAAAAGCATTCAATATTCACCGTTAGATGAAAAACCTGATTCAACCAAGCTAATATCTTTCAACCGTTAGATCAAACTTAGCTTGTTACACACAAATGAAATGTACCCTCATTTAGGTTTATGTAACCGTACCTAAACGTGTACACCATGTTGGCTCAACAATAGTTAACCGAGGTTAGCCATATGAACACTCTCATATCAACCTTGTTCATCTTAACCATAACTAGTTCAAATGACTCAAATGAAACTAGTTAAAGAGTTGTTCAATTGCTATATTCTCATAGAAGTATACAAGAACACAATTGAAGCAAAATCGGTTTGATTCACTCGAATCAATTCATGAACATTATAGCCACTGTTTGCAAAGATTGCATTCCTTATTATATAAATGTTTAAGTTCATGTACACAACCGATTTTTGAACTTTAACCTTCAAGTATGCAAACGGGTACGCATACTTGAAATACCGGACCAATATTGGGTTTCGCCAGTACGCAAACGGGTATGCGTACTTCCAATCCCAGCAGAAATATTCAGACATGAACCTTACGCCAGTACGCGAACGGGTGCGCATACTTAGGTTCCTGGATTTCTCAATCCACCAGGTATGCGTACGGGTACGCATACTATGGTTCCCGGACATGGATTACATATGTGCAAGAGTACACAACATGTCATATCCAATAATGGTTAAGTGTTCTAAACTCTTATTTCAATCATTGAAACTTTCTTAGAGGATGAAAATAGCCGTTTTCACACACTATTAGCATCAAAGCAATTTTCAAGTTATTGAAATAATCATAACGAAACATTCCAAGTCTACACCAAATGATTGTATCACACAAACCATGTAATATGTTACTCGACAATTTTCACATGATCATCTTTTGACTTGCGTCAAGAATATAAGATGAACTTGGTCGAAGCGAAAGCTTGCCAACACATATTCCGATAAATATGTAAGCGAGTTAAACTCAGCTCGAAATCTCAAATGTGTATAATAGAAAACTATATCGTAACACGACTTATGTATCAATATAGGAGATAGATGATGTGTTTTGTAGTTGTAGTGGTAAAAAGATTCGAACTCTAAAACTTGTGAAGGATTTTTTAAACTCAAATTAAACTCAACAATTAAATAAAGTTGTATAAAAAATATAAAGAAAACACCGATACTCTGGATTCCACCATTAACCAATTAAGTGATATAATCTAATCAATATTCATACAACTCTTTACGTTTAAAGTGATTCTAATATTTTGCAAAAGTAGATTTTTGGAATAACAAGTGTATTTCGAAAGCATAGAATATCAAAAACATAAGTCTAAGCATAATCTATCAAGAGAAATCACAATTGTTTAAGAAAAATCATTCAATCAATTCTCAATCAAAGCAAATAATCATATAAGAAATTGCAAAAATAATTAAAATAGAATTATACCACTTTTCATGGAACAATGGCTTCCTCCGTCGCCTCGGCTATGGGGTTTAGCTCCTCATATTAATCACTTGCTCAAAGTACATATTTATAGCTCAAAAGTTGATTAAAAGAGTAAAAGAATACACTGTAGTCGCTGAAAGTCTAAAACAAAAGACTGAATCGTTGCTGAAGGGTTTCGGTTACTGCAGACAGGAACGATAGACGTTTATTGTCACTGAAATAAGTCTGCTCCTGCGACTGTTGCTTGTGCGTCTTATGTTCTTCGTTCCTTCTTCGCAGCAGCAGCAGAAAACAATTTCGTCTCTGATTTTCTGGCTTTCTCTAAGGTTCTAAACTTCCCCCAAAGTGTTCATAACTCTTCCTTGGCCTCCCTAGAGCTTATATATCCCTCACAGGTCGGTTTAAACGCGATCAAAATCTCTTTTTTTCTTCCCAAAAATAAACTTTTCTTTTCTGCCAAGTTTTGAAGATTCTATCATGTTTTATCACTTCACCTCCTTCCTGAATTATCCAAACTATCCTCTTATTCTTCGACAAACAAATCCTTGCGATATATAGCACGTAACTTCCATGTATAACTCGAAAACTTGCCTGTTTCCATTTGTAGTTTTTTTCTTCCCTGTTTTATCAAAACCCGATCATCTAGCCCATTCTAATCGATACAAACAGATGTACCAACCTTGTTTACTCCATTCAAGTCCAGCCCAACTTAGTTTGGCGATTGAATCTACTCCAATCGGTTCCAAAAATCCAACTTTAAATATCAACACGTCTGCGCAGCGAATAACTTTTTTTTCCCGCCAAAAATGAATTTCAAACGAAGGGGATGACCTCCCCTTATCCAGACCAGGGGTGCGAATAGCAAATGGTCACCCCTTAGTAATTTGGGTGCCCCTTAGTAATTTTCTCCCATGAGCGCAAAACCACTTTTCGAGCCAAATTCGCCGCAAAAGCCCATTTTTCCAAAAACACCTACAAGGGATAAAATACCAAAATTAGTACAAAAATGGGTACTAACACTATACATAAAAGAGATAAAAATAGACACATAAATGCGTCTATCAATAGAGTAGAAATAGACTTTCCAAGTGATAGATGAGTTTCAGTCTCCACATACCTTTTGTTGATGAAGTTCCACAAGCTCTCCTTAGTAGTTCTTCATCTTCAAATGCTGAACGTCGTGAAGTCTAAGGCTCAACTACACAATCTATGTCCTAGTCCGAGACATCTATAAGTAGACTAGAAATCAAGACTTATAGTTTTGATCACTAACATTGACAAACATGCTTGAGATAGCAACGCATGCGAGTTCGACCGAGAAGTGCTCTAACAAAATCCTTCTTTTCTTGCAAACTTAAGGTTGCTCTTGTTGTTCTTTCGGGAATGACATTTTATGAGGGAGAGTTCTTAATTGAACTTGTGCTTAATTGCCAAATCTTTATGGGGGAGTGCGGCTGTGGAATATTGTAGGAGTTTTCTTGTATCTTTATAAACTCCTTGATGAATACACTAAGTTTCGGCTATGTGAAATCATCGAAACAAAGTTGATATGTTCTCTTTTAGTCATGAAGTATCTCTATGAGAATTTCATTATGATCCCACTAGTTTTCGTACCTTTGCCAATTTATATTGACAAAAAGGGGGAGAATTAATGTGTAGTGCACACTACAAATACATATGGTTTACGT